>VWPU01019342.1:0-68208 GCA_013398955.1 Callaeas wilsoni
CCGGCCGCCCCCGGCAGGTGCCGCGGCGGGCAGCCCGCCCCCAGCACCGCCCCGCACCGGGGGAGCTCCCCCGGCACGGCGGCTGCAGCCCGGAGCCCCCTGCCAGCTCTGCCAGCTCCCCCATCCCGCCACAGCCCGGCCGCCGCACCTCCATCCCCGCACCACCAGCGTGAACTCCGCCTGAGCTCCCGGCCGGGCGCAGACCTCAGAGAACTGGGCTCCTTCCAAGGCCCTGCCGTTCTTCCCCTGTCCCTCTAAAACTCCCGTCGCACCTTCCCATAAATCAGAGGCCGGTGCAGGTGCTTCCGACTGCCCGCTGATCACGCTGAGGTCCTGCCTCGGGAGCGAGGCACTGCAAAGCCACGTTACTGCTGCGGTGGCTTTAACAGGTTCGTTTCAGACAGCACATTTAACCAGCAAATGAGCTACATTAAATTAATTTAAAAGTTATGTGAAGCTGAACTGTTGTGTCTCACAAAGGAAGATGACAGGAAGAGACATGAGAAATAAACCCTTCCCATTTCTTGTACTGCTGTGAAAAACTAAAGAAAACCCTTCATGTCGCACAATGGTTTGTGTTACATGGGAAGGAGTTCAAGTTTCAAGTTAGAATTCGTACATTTAATGTCCTGGCTTTGGCTGGCATGAAACGAGCACGGTGCTATTACGGAGCTAAGCTGGTTTGTGCCCAAGAATTAAAGTGGCCAGACCTGGTGGTGTGGAAGTATTCCTTGCTGAAGACTGCAGGATTTCAATTTCCCATTCCCAGTGGTGACAGATTTTGCAGGTGAAATGAAATCGGTTTCTGCTTTCCCACCCTGCCACTTGCCATCCTCCTTCCTGCCCTTTTGATGCCAAACACCTGCCTTTCCCTTTCTGCTCTGTACCCTCCTTTAAGACTCCTGGTTTTTTGTCTGGTAGCTGTTTCCTCTCAAAGGGTGGCTCCATGTTCACCCCTGTTTTTTGGATTTGCACATGGATGCGAATACAGCGCCTGTTCCTTTAACAACCCCTGAACTCAAACTCCTCTGCAAGCTGCTGGCAGCACCAGAGAGTCATGCAGAACGAAGATGGCAAGTGGGGGAATGTGAAGGAAAGAAAATACCTTTTGCAGCCAAAGAGATCACTGAAGGAGGTGCTGGACAAGTTGCTCTTCACAATATGAGTATCTGGCCCATAATGGATCTTTTATCCAGGAATATCCAAACATCACCCCAAAATATCTCTATTTTATATAGAAAGAGACTCATATTTTACAGAGTGAGGGAAAGGGATGGGATCTTACTCTGAGCAGGAAAGAATCCCGCTCCCAACGTGCTCTTCACAAGAGGCACTGGCCTCCCTGAAGCCATTTGTTCACCCACTGTTAAGCTATCACAACATGTTACATAGATAATTTTACTTCTGTTTATATGTAACTTATTCTGGCTTAGCTTGAAATGGTTCTTGTTGGTCTCATTTGAATTAAAATATTGAATGGGTGCATCTGTATCAGGTGACATTATGCTCAGCCAGTGCTACTTTTCATGTTGATGTCTCTCTCCCTATCTGCAAACTCATAATCAGCGGCCTGAAATGTTTAATACTTCATCAGCTGCAGAAATCGTAGTGATAAACCAGCGTGGATGATGCAGAAAAAACACCTGAGGTGAGGTTACAAAGGCAGTGAGCATTATGTCTGAGTCCTAGTGATGAAACCCATCATGAGGTGGCACCTTTCGCAGCAGGTTAAGTGCCATTTCCCATATTTTTTTCACTCGTGCTTCCTAGGGAGAATATTTTGTCTGTATAAAACCTGGGGTGCTGTCACACACCTGTCTTGCGATGGCTTTGAGCCCTCACAGCTGGATTTCCACCGAGGACAACAACACACCCCTCCCGTGCACGTGCCTAAGGGGATGCGTCATCAGGATGGGTTAATAATTTCAACAGCTCTGGATCTCTGTCTTCTGACACACAAGGGCAGGTTTGGAAGCAGGATTAAACAGCCTGGTAATAAGGATGACTCAGGTGGTGCCTGCCTTCCCGTCCCCTTTCACGGCAAGAGGCCCTTTCTGATCCAAGCTGAGCACACCCATCACCCAGCAGCCACCAGCCAGGGTGAGGCTGCTGCCAGCAGAGTTCCTCTGTGCAGATGTCACCCTTTGGAGGTATGGCTTTTCCTATCACCTCTCCCAGTGGCCTGATTTCTCCCCTCTGACTGGAAAGCTACGTGGAACACTGCATAGTCCCACACCGGCGTGGGCAGTCTGTGTTACCAGCTCAGGATCATTCCATTAGGACTCAGATGGACCCACAATAATTTGCTCCGTGAAATGATTCCAGATGGTTTTATTGATATTTTAAACACTTAAAGTGTACTTTGCATCTTGGCCAGTCATTTGGCAAGATACTGAGTGGCAAACAGGGTCACAGACGTTACCAGGCAATGAAACAAAGTCCAGGTTTGGGATGCAATCATAAAAACCCATGAATGCTTGTCCTTCTGTGATAAAAACAACAACAAAAACATTACCAACTGCAGCATAAACCTGAGGCTCCCCATAACCTTGGACTATTTAATGAAGTATGATAGCACTTATGATAGCACAGGGACTCACCCCGAGGCAGATGACAGGCAGCTAATCCAAGTGGGAATTCACTGGGAGGGGTCACAACAAGCACATACTGCTGACAGAACGAAACCTTCCACACAACTTCCACCCGTGCTGCCCTGGAGCAGCTAGCACAGCTTCCCTTCCAGACTGATCCGGTGTGGGTCCAAACACCCACACCGCGGAGCAGAGGTGCTGCAGGGAGCTCTGGCTGACGGCAGCCACATCTCGGAGGTGCTCAGTGTCCACAGCTCACCACATGCCAGCGTCCTGGCTGCAATGCCTCTCTGACCCTACACGGCTAAACCCATTCCAGTCACACCCTGGCCTTTGTGCAATTCCCTCCTGATCCTGCTTCAACGGAAAAGTGTTTGTTTCCTGTTCAGTTGGAGCAGCCCCAGATGGCATGTCCTGTATGGGACAGCACAGCTCAGCTCCTACTGAACTACCTTCAGAACTTTTTCCAGCAGGATCAGCCTACCTGCCCTTCCGTGCTTATTCTGGAAAGAAAAGCCCTTCCATATAAAAAAATGAAAGAATGTCTGTAACAAAGCAGGATTTCTCCACCGGGTGACTCTTGTGACACCAGTATCAAATATCACATCCTGCAAGGGCTAAGAATCAGGGGGAGGACGCAGAGGGCTTTTAAAAATATTTTTTGCAGGATTCTGGTTTCTTACTTGGTGTTTGCTTCCGATGGCAGTTTAATCCTATTTAAGCACAAGAGCAGAGGTCATATAATCTCTCTCAACAATCATGGGTCTTTGTAAGTTTTCCTCTGTTCTGCTGCTGATCTCGGTGCTTTGAAAACGGTTGTCCTTAGACTTACAGAAAACCTGAAGAAATCAGAGCTGGACCCTGCAGAGCCCAGATGGATTCCCAACCTGTGTCTCCCAGTTGGAGCAAGTTGCATTGGAAGTGGAGTGAACTATGGCAGAGACAGATATGAGCTGGTGTCTGGAAGGTCCGGTGAAGCCCTTGCCCATCTCCCTGCCCTTTCCCACCTGGATCAAAAGCAAGCAGGTAATTTCATGTCAGCTCCCACGTCACAGTGAACAGGCAGGGTACACACTGCTGCCATCAGCTCCAGAGCCTGCCAGCTGGGCTGGAGCAGGGACAGAGGGCCTAAAAACCCCTGTGTACACACCACCGTGATGGGCATTGCCTTTGTTTGCCTTTGGGAGGAGATGAAGACAGCCTAGGACTAAGCACATCCACATTCCATCCCTTCCCAGAGATGACAGGAATATCTCTGCTGTGGGGAACCAAAGGACTCAGGCATTCATCCATCCAGGAGCCTATTCTCTTTTGCTTTTTCCTAGTCACCACAAACAACCCGCCAGTGTTCCTGTTCTCCACCTGCCCGGCTCCCTGGCGGCTGGATGCCTGGTACTGCCATGCCCAGTGAACAGCGTGCTCCTGGGGGCACGGGATAACCGAGGAAGCTTCCCTCTTCCTGTTTAAATAAAGCTACGAGGTGGCAGAGCACCACATGCCCACAGTGATGGCACTAGAGGAGCGGCCCTGGATTCCTGTGCTCCCCCTCATCCCACGCGTCCCTGTTTTCCCAGCCTCTTGTTTCTCACAACATGAGCTGCTGAACACAGGGCTGGGATATGGCTGGTGCACAGAGACGGAGAAAAGCTCTTATTTGAAGGATGAAAAGACAACGTGAAACAGCCCCAAAGGAACCTGCCCCATGGCTGTTCCTCGTGCTCCTCCCTGGCTTGCTGGGCACTGCAGATGCCAGGCTGCAGCACAGTGGGGCCCATCCTGCATTTGCTGCGGCAGCCGGTGTGAAATGCGAGACCCTCATCACATCTGCTGGGGGAGGAAGGGAAGGCGTGGGATGGACAGAGGAAATTGGGTTTTGAGATAAGCCATGGGGCTGCATTGAAGAAGGATGATTTCCTTTGAGGAGTGTTTGCAGCACTGACCTACCCACAGACCATGAAGAGTGAAAGCACAGAGGGGCTGGAGCCAGGGCCATCAATCGGGGGGGAACAGAACTCCCAGGGAGGCTCCGGTTTTCCAAAACGTGCCCAGTCACCTTTCGGTTTGGAAAACCTGAACCATGAGTTGTTCAGAGCCAGGAGTCTTTGAATCCAAGCCTGTAAAGCTGGGAGAAGTTTAGAGAAACTCCCTGTCTTGGCTCATCTCCAAGTCAAATTAACGCCTGGAAGGTGAGGAGGTGTTCAGATAAATATCAAATCGCTCTGTAATGGGTCAAGGCCATTTTTTCCAGTGAACAAAAGGGATTTTTATGGGATCTCTCTTACACTGCATATCTCAGACTGTACTTAAGGCAGGTGTGGAAAAAAATTAACAAGTGAGGAAGTCCAAATCCTGCAGCAATGAATAAAGCGCATTATTAAATTTCCTCATGAAGACTTCACCCAAATAAACCCAATGAAGAATCAGTTTAAGATTGAACTGAGTCTGGATGCAAGAAGTTTCTATGGAAGTTCACTGTTATGAGGAAATTCAGAGGGGAATTTGGAAACAAATCACATATTCACATGTGCCGACTCAGGGAAGTGAATTCCTAATGTTTTTATTTAACTATCCTGTCCTCTGCACTGAAACTTTCTAGACTATGTCCCTAAGTTTTCCCTTGGTTCTTGGTACCGCAGTCACTGTGAGCACCACTCTGTCCGTGGAGATATCCCTAAGAGAGGAATACATCATGATAATAGCATAAAGAGGAAATTGTAGAAGGCTTCTTAAACATTTCAAGGAGAGGAAAAGTGCAGAAAATAGATGTGAATCCACTTTTCATCCAGCATCCCAAAGAGGTGAAAGGAAGGCAGAGAGAACGGCAGTTTTCTCTTGCAGTGAAAAAACCCTCTTTCCTTCTGAGCTACTGACAAGAAGATTTAGGGAAAAGAAGAGGAAAAAAGCACATTTGTACAGCAAAGAAAAAAGGGAGAAGGCTTTGAAGACCTAATTAACAGACTCTGTCCCAAGTCACTTCAGTTCAGCTGCATCACAAAAGTCTGACACAGATCCATGGGACCACAATGGGACCACAACAACCTGCCCGAGAGAATAAGACACTGTAAACAAAACCAGCCACTCCAAAAACCCACCCCCCTCCAAATGCAGGGGGCTGGGAAGGGGAGGAGGCTGCAGCTGAGGGCCTGTTTTCCTGCTCACTAATAAATTTAGTTTACAGAAGCTTTTGTGAGTCCTTTTTAAGGTTGTTTGTTGATTAAAGCGGCAAACAACAAACTTAGCCTTAATTTATGCTTCTTTTAACATTTCAAGCTTGGGGGGGTGCTTTTTATAGGAGTTAATGAGGCAGAATAGGTTCTTTAAGGGGAAGATATTTTCTCACCAAATTAAAAGCTGTATTGAAAATAAAATAATGAGATGAAGGTGGCTTTTCTTTCAAAAGTAAATAAATCTTGGAGTAGGAAACTTCTCACGCACTTGGAACTGTCCTTATCAGAGAGATCTGAGAACAGCAGGTTCACAGGATGTTCTCACTCTCCTTTTTTTTAATTTATTTTGCCTTCCTCCTTTCATGTAAACAGTAATAAAGAAACAGCTCCAGCATGTGAGAGCAAGGAAACACTGGGAGCCGTTCTCCTTTGCCACAGCAGAGCCACGAAAGCCCAAGGCAGGGACCTGGCCCCACCATAACCCAGACAGGGCAGAGAAATGGGCCACATTGTGCCCCCTCAGACACCTGGGCAAGTCTTAGAGTAGCTCCCAGCAGGATCCCAGGTCACGCTGAATTTTCCAGATTAAAGCTTGCCTCAAATCTACTGCATTTTGGCAATCTGGTGGAGCAGCAGAAGCAAAATCAAGTACCAGAGTGGGCAGTGCTGGAAGTTACTGTGACACCACTAATCAGCACCGGATGTCATTAACTGGGGACAAACAGGCACAACAAGGTCCCTATGTGATGGGAGAGCATCAACCCTGGTTCCTCTCGGAAATGGGGAAGAAAGCCTCCCTTTCATGGCAGCTCCAAGCACACTCGAGGAGATAACCCTGTTTGTCTTCGCCAGAAAGGCTGACTGAATGCCGGCCTCGCAGGTACGAACTGGTCGGTGCAGTCTCCAGACATGCAGCTGCACTTTGGGGGGTTTCTGGTTTTCAGTGGAATGTCAGTATTTTCTCTGGAAAGAAGCCAAAATGGCTTATTCCTTACCAAGAGGAATTTGGTTGTTTGTGGTGTTTTGCTGAATTACCCCTACTGTACGGGGAAGAACAGGGCTAAGCCTGCTCTGGAGCGCAAAGACACTGTTTTCCCTTCTATCTTGGACATCTGCAGACACGGCAGCCATGAGCGGTCTGTAACTTCCCTCAGCATGCTGGGAGCTTGGCAGGAAGGCTGTGCTTACCCTCCTGCTGCTGGCAGGCTGACCAGGGGTAGGTAAGTCTAGTGCACCTGCAGGAAGCCATGGCAAAGCCAGTGCCTTATGCAATCGAGCAACAGCTCACCTCAAATTTCAAAGCAGTTGTAAGACTCAGCACCATCACAGGAGGGCATGAATGGGGCTGTTTTCATATCTCCCATGCAAACGTCTGTTAGCACGGCAAGGTTATCCGTTGTTATCCGCAAACAGCGGGATTTTATCCGCCGGCCTCCCTCTCTGATCATGGAAAATGTATACACGGGATAGTCAAAGGAACTTGAGCCGACAGCCAGCCACTCCCCGTGAAACCACATACTGCAGGAATGAGAAAAGGAGCTCAACAGACACCAAAAAGTCAACACCTAGGGGAATTCCAGCATTTGGTAATGGCTTGGGAAGATCAGTCCCTGCAAACCCAAATGCTCTGTGCAGCTGACCTGCAAAGCAGCTGTGAGAGAGAGATCAGCCAGAGAATGAGTAAGAGAGATGAGAAAAAGAAGTTATGTGCTCTTCTTTCAGTCCTGGAAAGCGCAGCAGCTGGCATTAGCTACAGACAGGCAGCCATGGAGAGGCATGGAAGCACTTCACAGGGAGGAGGGAAAGTAAGGAATGCATCAACAAATCTTCACAGAGGAGTCCCCAAGGCAGGCAGGGAGACTAGAGGGTCTCCAAAGGGAGACTCCTGGCTGGACTGAGATGTCAGTGTCTGAAATATCCAGAAGAAACATTTGTAAGCTGTCCATCCAAAGGCAAACAATGGGATATGAAGATAAAGCAGAGACTCCAAGGGCTAAAATCACATAAACTGGATGAAAGCATTTCCAGCATGTTGGAGTCTGGAGACATAGAAGGCAAAGCTTCTTCATGACCTTCCCCCCTGTTCTGTTGTGCACATATCCACAAAGGGCAGTCTGAAATTCCCCAGTAAACTGAGCATCAGCTGGGAATGTTTCCTGGCCTTTCCACTGGAAATGAAAATCTAAATAAAGGGAAAATCCCTCTAGTTGCTGTGGACATGATGCCTGATCCAAAGCTGCTGAATGGAAAACATAATGGTGAGCACTTGTAGCTTCCCTCAGTTATGACTGCACTGTGTAGCTCTCACAACTTCATTTCTAATTAAGAGTCATGAACCAGACTCCAAATTAGATGGTGTAAATCAGCATAACTCCCCTTTTCCTCTGTCTCTGGTGGTGCTGGAAGGGAAAATCCCTGTGCTGCCTGTGCAAGTCCCAGGTGTCCCAATCACAAGGACAAGCTGCACCTGGCTGCAGACACAATCCCCCAAGAGCTGTGCTGGGCTGTGGGGTGACAAAAATGGGCCAATGGGCTCAGAGTTCAGTCCTCCTTCTCACAGGGACTCCTTGTCAGGTCAAGGCGTTGGACCTTGGAGTGGGATTGTAACTACACCTGGTCAAAAATTTACTGCAGTCACTGGTTCTGTTCAATGACATACCTGCAGGAAACATCTACTGATTCACTCACATGGTTAAAAATAAATTGAACTGTTTTGGGGGTTTTTGGAATGAAATGAGAATACTGCAGATAAGCCTCTCACATGAATGATTTGTTTTGTTTCTTTTTTCTTTTTTTTCATCACTGAATCCTCCATTTCAGACCTTCAGTCTTTCATTCACTGGGTTTTTTTACAACCCTCTGGCTGTCAGTTCCTCCCCCACAGCCTCTACTAATTTTCTTCTTTTTCTAAGCCCTCTTGTCTTCAAGAAAGGATATAGTTTTAAAATAAAACAGATTTTTATTATAGGAATTGGAATTTTAGATATTATCATGAGTGAATAAGCTGAAGCAAATTTTCTCTTTTCCCCACCTGAGTCGGTTCTGCAGTGCTAACAATTATTCAGAGAATTCAGTATTTTATATTCTCTCAGACACACCCCGGTCCAGCCCTCCGCCTTGAGGAAACACATGGCGTGTGTACAGGACTCTGGATTCACCTAATTAGCCAATGGATGTCACTGTTGCTCTGCACAAATCAAAATGGGAAAGCAAAGAAAGATAATGAAACCAAAATAAAGTTACAGGAGAGAGTTCTCTAACCTGCTGTGTGTTGTTTACATTGGGCAATTCCTTCAGGGGCTTCCTCAGTGCATGTCCAAGGTATCCCACTGTAACTACAGTGATAAAGTCAGGCTAACAGCTGGGTGTAAAAAAGGAGGGCTTCAGGAAGGTTCCTAAAAAGGAACCTCATGGCTCCTGCCATTTAACCCCTTTATTTGCAGCCTCCCCCAACCTCAGCAGCAAGAAGAGTTTGTTGATGAGTTTCCTGGGAAGGACCTAGCCTTGTGCAGCAGGGTGCTCTGGGCTGGGACAAAGTAGGTCACCAGGAGGCTCTTCAGCCACGGCCAGAGCTGCAGCTGCTGCATTTCTAGGTCAGTGCTCACCCCTGCTTTAATGGGTTGATAAAGGTTTAACAAACAAGTGGAGGTTTTGGTTGCATTCCTGTGTGCCAGGCAGCAGCTCAACATCTCATGAGAGGTGCTGTCACTCGAGTCCCACTGTTGCGATGAGGGGTAGTTTACAGTCAGGTACTGACACAGCTCAGGGAAACCAGGAGAGAAAGGCAGGGCCACCAGAGCACAGAAAATACAGCCCAAAAGTAGAGAGAAAAGTTTTGAATGCTATGAGGGAAAACGAAGAAAAATGCTTCAAAAGGTATGAGGAGTGTGAAGCTTCTGATCCTGGTCTAGTTCTGTCAAAATGTGGGAACTCCCTCTCACATACATGGACTCTGCCTCTGTGACAAGAGCTCGAGGCAACTGGAATTTGTTTCCTGAAAGGAAGAATATTATTTGATCAATTGGGAAAGAAAATGCCTGAGGCCAGCCCAAATTTAATATATTTGGATCTAAAATACACTTGGGATAAAGTGTAGTTATCTCCACGTACTGGTAAGAAGAATAATTCCATTTCTTGCACACGCTGTTCAACAAGTTGACCATGCAAACCAATGAAATCAAAAAAGGAATCTCAAATGCCAATCACTGAGCACTAGGAGCTGCATAGGACCTCTGGACCACACCGCTCCCGCCAAGCGAGGAACTCAGTCTGAGACATTGTCAAGATACTGATGAAAGAAATTCATTTGTTATCCTGTGAGATCCCTTAGGAATATCTCCAAGCCCTGTCTCAGAACAGGCCGAGCTCGTTGAAGGCTCTCCCAAGAACCAGAAGCCTGTGAGTTGCCCAAGTGCACCACGCAGGAGGGAGCCTGTGGTAAAGCCTGTGTCAGGCACAGCTGTAGTTACTGTTTGTGCCTGCTCCGAGGACACGGGGCTGTTCCACACAACCACGACTCCGTCTGCTCTGCCCTGTCATTAGTGCTCTAAGAGACATCTCACCAACGCCTTCCTGCAATGGGAGCTGCACCTACCAGATGTGTAAAGGCACGCTTAAATTAACCTTGATTTTCTTAACTTTCAAAACCTGCAGACTAAATGTTTAAGTGCCTGCATTCCCTTTTACAGTTGGATAAAATTTTGCTTTCCCTGTAGGAAGCAAGTCACTACCTGCAAGTCAACTGGTCTCAAAACCCTTTCTCCCTGCTTACATGCAGCAGTTCCACCCACTTTTCCCACAAGTTTTGCAATGGCACTTTTGGAACTGGCCATTTCCCACCTGGTATCCAGCCTCGTGGTCCGACAGCTGTGGCAGAGGGAAAAGCCCAGGGAGCCACTCCACATCATAACTCCGATGCTGTGATACCGTGATGTTGCTCACCTTGTGCTGACGTCAATTAAACCCTTGTTAGCTTCCATCACTAAAACAAATTCTGGTTTATTTACATTGGAAGAGGCCACGTCGAGGAATTTGCACTTAACACTTATCGAGTAAATAGCAAAAGATAAACACTTGACTCTCTAAGTGGTAGAGAATGACATAACCTAGAGTTGGGTAAAACAGGTAAAAAGTAAAATCTTAGCCATCTAAATAAAAATGCCTCCATGTAAGTATGTCTAAACTGCAGGTCATGATAATTTCCTTGGGATTGTCATGGATAGTAAGTACTTTTGAAAAGCCAAGCCAGGTACATCTGAATTCCCATATATTTGGACTGCAAGGAGAGTAATCACTTGAACAGTCATGTTTTCAGGAATTGCAGAGTAATTCAAGACTATGTGACAACAGAGCTCTGAAAGAGGCATCATTTAATGGCTGAAAACAAGCTCGTGCCCTCAATCTGCTCTAAAGGGGAGAGTCCACCTCACCAAAATCCTGGAGCAATTTGCACTAAGTATGGTGCCACTGGCAGGCACAGTGCCCTGGCAGAAAAAGAAGGTGTCCTGTAATTTTATAAGGTCAAGATTAAATTATAAGATACTCTGTTGCTATAAACAAGGCTGCTCCACACCTGGTATCATTAGGCCCTAACTCCTGTTGAGTGAAAATCCTCAGTGCCACCACGGTTGTTTCTCTGCCCATGCAAAGGCAAAGAAGTTGTTTTCTAGAACTGGATTAAAAGGATTGAAAACTCAGCGTTGAGTCTGGAAAACAGATCTCTCTGCAGTCTTTAGCACTTCAACTAACTCCTGAATCTCACCCCCAGCCCCTGGATAAACACACCACTTGATAGGGACGGTGACCAAGCACGCAAATTGAGAGAAGGCAGGACTTGTCTGAGTGACACAGTGCCACCTGTGATTAAGCTCCCAGGTGATATGATGTTGTTCTGATCAGCTTGTCATCATCTAAACATCAGAAACACAGATTCTCACCATATGGAGCCCACGCAGAGCACCCGCTGACACCAGCATGCCCAGGCTGGGGCAGGCTGGCACTGCCTCACAGCTAAATGCCACCTCCTGCACCCAGTTGGTTGTGTCAGCACGACAGATCCAGCTGTGCTCACTATGGTTCATGTCTAAAAGAACAAGCAAACGACACCAGACAGAATGAGAGGTGACAGCAACGTGCAGTGTCCCAGCTCACCGAGTCTCCGAGCGCCCCATCCCTCACCAAACCAGGCAGACAAAACCAGCAGCACTGAATTGCTTTCCACTGTCACCAAGGTGAGCTGAAGTTTTCCCCACAGGTGAGGAAGCAAAGGGCCCCAGTGCCCAGGTGGGGCGTGCAGTGCCACACCGATGTCCCCGATCCCGCGGGGCCGCCTACGCACCGTTGGGACGCGCTCCAGAGGGCCAGGATCTTCTTCAGGGCGTGCAGGTGGGCCTGCATGGGGAGAGCTGCTGGGAGCCCGCTCCTGGCCTTCAGCAGCAGCACTGCAGCTGGTGCTGGGCAAGGTGAGGCAGCGCATGGGGAGCCAGGCCAGGGGCAGGAAGGGAAGGAGCCAGCCCCGCTCACCCTTTTAACAGGCAGGCAGGAATAATGACAGAGCTGCGCTCGCCAGCAGCCAGCCAGCCATGGCTTTGGAGTAATTGCCCTTGCTGCAGGCACCGAGCTGATGAGACAAGAGCAAGCAGAGCCAGGTGACTAAACCAGGGCAGGAACTGCAGAAGGGATGCAGGAGGGAGAAGGTGCCTTGTTGTTACCCCCCAGAAAAGCACCGCCATCGCTCTGAAGCTAAGGCAGGGCCCCGTGTTTTAGTGATCCTGAGCTGTCCAAGCTCAAATGCACCAGCGCTGCCTCAAAGGCTCACACAAGGGAGCGATGGCTTAGCCCAGCCTCATCCAACACTTTTTCCAGAGCCTGAAATGTTCTTAGAACTGTAAAGCTCCTATTCCAGTGTCACAGTGAAGTCATGGTGGCTTGGGAAATGATAGTAAAAAGAAGCTGAGGCAATGCCAGAGGTTCTCCCCTCATTCCTGTTTTCGATCAGTTCCCTCTCTAATCTCCAACACCCATGAAGAGAGCTCAGAAACAAATTTTATTGCCAGTTTCACAACCACACCTAGGGGTTCTCTCAGCCCAGTCCTTATGTCAGGACCGTGGTTGGGTAACAGGCTGATCTCTCCTGGCTCAGACACTGCCTCTTCAGACACTGCCTCTCCTCCCCCAGCGATGAGAACCAGTCCTGGGAAAGTCCTGTGCTTCCTGGTATGGAGCGATACTGCAGGGCTGACTGGGGAAAAGCTGGTGTCACAAGCGTCCCTCTCCTGCTCCTCTGCTGCTGCTTTTCCTCTGCCCCAGGGGGAAAGGGATGAAAAAGGAGCAGTAGGATGAAATTAATAAGGAAACGCCAAAAGAAATGAAAGAAACCACAGAGAAACACGGAGAAAGGCAGACAAGGGAATCCTTAGAGAAAAGGTCACCTAACAGAATCACACACGATAACCTTTCTGTGTATATTTGGTGCCATCCAAATTAACCACTAATTGTCTCATAGAGGGTATATTAAAACATTGATTAAAATGATTTCATACCTTATTATATTCTGAAAGATAATGCCTCAGTTAGGCATATCTTGTACCCATCCACATTAAGTTAAATAAGGGCATTTCTGCCCCACTCCCCATTTCCGATCCTGGAGGAAGCAGAAATTACTTGACCTGTCATACAGATAGTGAAGCTGAAGCACTGCTAAATTTATAGATAAAGATCTTTAAAAAGCAGGTGCCTACATTCATGGTCTGAGTTTCCAAAGCACAGAGCAGTTTGCAGCCCCCACTGACTTCAAAGAGTCTGTCTCGGCCATTCACACAGTTTTGGAAAAGGAGGAAAAAAGATAAGGATCCCTTTTGATGAAAAGCTTGGGAGTCAGGGTTGGGATGGGAAACAGGGTTAAGCAAAATGAAGGCACATCAGAGGCTCAGCTCCACTGCCCTGTACAGTGTGTGTATGCTAAATTTATGGTTCTTTTCCTGTCCCCATGCAAGGAGGCTGTGCCTCCTCACTGTATCCGTAACAGGAGAACAGAGTACCTCCAGCTTCGTTAACCATGCGCTGAAATCCAGCATGTTTTCTTCAAAGAGTGCACATGCAGCAGGGCAGTGCTCCCTCTTTGATCTTCAACCTGCTCCCTCTGGGATCACTTTGGATGTTGAACTCCTCTGCACGTCCCAGAGAACGTCACCATAAAACAGGAGGACCAGAAACAAGGAAAGTGCAAATAATCCCACTCCCAAACCAATACATTCACTCCACATCTCTAATTACAGACAGCCAGGACAGATCTATAACTCTTGTGCTGGAGACAGGAATGTTTTTAATTACACATGGTCCCTAGACTGCCAGGCAGCCAAGTGCTCTTTCAAATTAGCCTGGTATGGTTTTTCCCTCCTCCCCGGATACATCTCTGAAGCTGCTAATGCTGAAAGCAGCTACAGCCTGGATTAAAGATCTCCGTGGATGCCAACCATGACCTTGTTAATACTTCACAAGATGCTTTGCTGGATGCGCTCTCCATATTGTTAAAGAAAAATGAACATCCTTTTAATACAACTTTTCACTCAGTCAACCTACACGCAAAGTAGTTTACCCAAATGAAAAACCATATTTTCCCTTCCTTTTATGTTTTGAAAGGGCACAAAGGTTCCCATCTAACATTCCACCTCCTTCCATTGGTAGCACAGTAAAATTCCCATTCTTTGAAGGCAAAATGATTTCTGAAAAGAGGGCATGAAGGCAACCTGGCATTCATCACTTCCAAGGCACAACACAAGGAAGCACTTGTACTTAGGTTAGCCTGAAGTGCACGCCCAGGGGCCTTGCTTAAAGCAGGCCCAGGATTCCTTATGCAAGTATTCATCCATAACTGGTGTTGAATTACTAGCCTGTCTGTTAATTTGGCATAGTATTAGCCATGGCCCTCCTGTTTCCTCATGGCAGAGATGCTGCAGAACTACCTTCGGCCATGCTGGCAGGAGTAGCCAATATGCCAGGAAGGTTCAGGAAAGGCCAAGTCAGTGTGTATGATGCGGGTCTGGCTGCTAAATGATCCTCTTCAAAAGCTTTCATGTTTCTAAGAGGAAATGAAATTTCAAGCTAAAAAGTAAATGCTTTGTTTTGAGCAGAAAATGAAGGTTATTTTCATGAGGAAAGCCAGTGCCACCCAACTTCTGCCATGGATCTGGGAATTCACACCACAACGTCTTGTGCGGGTTACTTGGTTACCAGGTTTGGTCAGGCAACACCCCTCAGGATGGAAATGGTGTTGGGCTTTTTTATTAAAGCTTGGACATACGACTGAATATTTCCAAAGTTCAAATCTGAAGCTTTTTCATTTCTGCCAGAAGTGATGCTGGTCCTGTGAGGTGCGCTGGGAGCAGAGATGCAGCATGTCATCACCACGAGAAATGTAGTAAAAACTAAATAGATTGACTGAGAGCATTCGGAGTGGCCTGGGTCTCTCTTTGCAAAGGCCAGACACTCAGGTTTTATTACTGCCTGCATATACTGTATCAAGGGAAACACAATAACTTCCCATGTACTCAAGAGTAAATGAGAAGAGATTCAGACTCCGCGGTAATTGAGAACTGGTAGTGAACTTGTTCTGTAAGTCTGTCTAAGCCCCAAGCCACCCATCATGCAGACGGTATTAATTTTAAGGGGATAAATAATGCAGAGCAAAGAAAAAAACTTCCCACACAGTCAACCCACAACATTCCAGAGCTATTTACTGTGTGGGTTTTTTTTGTCACTTTATGGTTTTTTTACCAGTTTTAAACACCGTCCTCTTGATTCATTAGTTTGGTCTCCAGTGAATAACAGGAGGTTTTTACAAGACCAGCAAACACTCCGCTATTATATTATTTTAACCCCAGCTGTAGCAGTGGTGATCTGTGACAGTTTGATAGCTGCTGTATATGCAGAGCTGGGGCTTGGATTTTTTTTCCTTTCCTCTTTTTTTTTTTCCCTTTTGGTGAGAGCTGGGCGCAAGCCATGGCGGACAACCTTGTAACGTGCTGATTTGTTCTGCTGCCATCTCTCACCCTCAGCTTGTCACATGTACTTTCCAGCATGCACTAAAAAACTAATCAAAACAATCCTGCAGTGTGAAAGGTGCAGGCAGCGACTTTCTGACACTTGTCAGGAATTGCCATCACTGGGAATTCTCATGCCCCACCACCCACCCTGAGTAACCTTCATAACAAAACAGGGCTCAGTGCCTTCAGAAATGATTCAGGTCAGAGCAAATGTTGCTCATGTTTTATCACCCGGGAAACTCAGAAACCTTCCAAGAATGAAGTTATGGGAGCGGGGCAGGCCAGGGAGCTCTGATGGTCTGCCTCCCGTAGACAAGGAGGCCTCAGTGTCAAAGCAGCACGTCCAAGGGCAGGGAGAGCGGGGAGGAAAGCACCCTGAGAACCTGCAGGACATTGCTTACAAACAGGTGGCTGAATGCTGAAGAAAGACACACAGAGAGAACAAGCAGCAAGACACAGGCATGAATGGAATATATTTTACAGCCTGGCATGAGGAATTTAAGGAATTAAGACGGTTCTTTTTTGTTTCCCAGCTTAGGAGAAATATTCAGGCTTTAATTATCATTCGTCTTGCTGATTGAACATAAATCCCCAAGAATCCCCTTCTGGGGCACTCTGCAGTCTTTGACTTACCTGACACCCAGAAAGAATTTGATTTTGTGCCTGACATCGCTGTCAGCAAAGAAGAGAAACCGATGTCAGAGGTTTTAGCCTCCTTTGTTGATCTTGGCTTACACAGTTTGAGGACTTCAGGCAGATTGGCATTAAACAAAAAAGTCCAATGTGCTTTTGCCCTAAATTCTAGGGTGCTACTCTGTGACAGGACTGCTGGCAGTGACCCCTCTCCCTTCCTCCAGCACATGGCCTCTGGCCCTCTATCCAAGGGCTTGATCCTGCAAGGCTGTGCCCGCTGTCCCCACACCAGCACCAGGGTAATCCAGAGCATTTCAGTGCAACTGCTCACACTCTTAAAGCTGATCATGACCTGAAAAGCTTTGCTGGAGCAAACCAGAATACTTGGCGCTGGGTAATTGGGTAACCACTTATTTTGGTGAATCATATTCTATGAGCCCCTTTGCTTGAGCAGCCCAGCAAACACTCGCAGTAAGAGATAAATACAATGAAACCATGAGGGGAGCAATTGCCAGACTTTGGGACGGGTCGGAGCTAGACTGAAGCATAAATCAGGAATTTTTGGCTTGCCTTTGGCTACATCAGTACTTGTGAGTAAAGGAAACCTCCCGACCACCAGGCCTGGAGCAGCTCACTGAACTGCTGGGGACTCGCCACAGAATGTTGCAGGTCTGAGCCCAAGGTGAGCATTGACATTTTCAAAACTCTGTAGCTCAAGCTTCAAAGAAAATCTCCCTCTAATTCACCTCTGTTTCTGTTAGAGCCCAAGAGGGTTTAAAGACAATGTCAGGTGAAAGATCTGCAGGGAGTTAAAGCCCTACTGACAGCCTGACTTTAATTCCCAGTGGTGCAGGATGTGTTTGGGTCTTTGCTCTGGAGCTCTGGCTATTCCAGCCACACCCCAGCAACTGTATTCTGCCTCATTTGCTCAGGCTGTTTCCTCCACTGGGGTCACAGGTATGTGACTGAGAATAAATCTAGCAGCTAGAGAGAAACCTTCTCTTTACATCTCTAAGGCCTGATGGAGTTTAAGCACAGGATTTAAAACAGCTCAGTAGTCCCTGTGCCTTCTGGCAATCCACACTGAACGCAGGAGCCAGGTTTTACAGCATAAACAAAGCAGGTTGCTAAACAATTGAGCTGACAAACTGGTTGGAAAGGTTGTGCTTCCAATCTGGCAAAGAGGCAAGCTGGTCCCTTGACCTCGGGAACAAACCCTGCCCCTTCTTTTAGGGAACAGATGTCCCCACCGCCCTCCTGTCCTGTGCTTGTGCCAGGTGATAAAGGCAGGTGATCAGTACTGCCAGAGATCAGGCCCTGATCAGGAATCCTGCTTGGCCTAACCTTAAAACATACAGACTAGCAGTCAAGTCAAGGCATTTTTTGTTTGGTTGTTTTTTTAATGCATGGGTGTAAGATGTGGGGACAGCTCCCAAGGACCCTCTTTCCAGTCTCTACCCTTTTCTCTGCTCTTAGTCTAGAAGAAGGAGCTAGCAAAATGTTGAGTATCTGCCTAAAGGAGAAGGAGAATAACCAGTGGCAGAGCTCAGGAACTGGGAAGAGCGGCACAGCTGCACATCATCACAGTGAAATCTTCCTAAAGGCAACCGGTTTATTCTTTTCCTGGAATACTTTACTCATTCCTGCCTTATTGAAGCATCTCCACATACCATTTCCCTCCAGCATGAACTGTGATTGCCAGCAAGCAACCCCAGCAGCTATTACACTGCACTCTTCATTTCCCTGGAGGGAAGCTGGAATGGCTGTGACACTGAAAAATAAAAATCTTCTCAACGAGCAAATTTGATCCTTTGTGAATCCAGTTTGGAACGCTAGCCTCTAAGAGCAAAAGTGGGTAAGGAACCTGAAATGTGACAGAATGAACTCCAAGCTGGCAGATTTAAATCAGAGTAATTTTCATTAAAAAGATAAGATCCTTCAGAATTCTTAGGCAGCTTATGGTAACTAGGAACCCTTATTCATTCTTTAAAAAAGCCATTTGTTACAAACTCTCATTCACCCCCCACACAGAGGGGTGATTCAGATGAAAGATGTCTGCCTGTTAAGCTCCATGACAGAGAGTATGTTAATGACTTTGAAATTAAAGCAAGATCCTCTTACATACACCTTAACTATGAAAAAATAACGCTCAGCTCTTAGGCCTTTTCTTTGGGCAAAGGTGAAGCACAACTCCAGTGCCACCCTGGAGGCGAGGGGCAGAGCTGGGAGTGCAATGGGATCTCCCATGTCTGGACTACTGCAGAGGAAGGCTGCAAGGGTCAGTGACACCACCTCTGACCAGCACAGAATTGGAGCTACTGGTGTTTGTCACCCACCAGCACACTTTGCAAAATGTCAGTTTTCAGAACCGGTCTCACACCAAATGTCACTAATAAAATAAATGCTCACAGGCAATACACTCTGTCAGCAGTAAACAGTGACTTGCTGAATCAGCCCTGAAGATTCCCGTAATGCCCTCTGGGCTGATGCCGACTGCCTCATGCCATACCTGGAGATTCCTGCTGCCTGAGGGCCTGGCTCGGCTTTTGCTCAGCTTTTATGGCAGCAAGCACTGCTGGTTCCTAACCTACCTGTTTGTATGAGATACAACCACGTAGATAACAATGAGCAGTAATTCTAAGGCAGGACCCTGATTCCTGCATCCAGCACACCTCTCTGCAGGGCATTGTTCGGTTACTTGTAAAATGTTTGGTCTTAATCCCCCCACTCCAGCACTGCAGGACTGGACCTGATCCAAAGCACCTACTGGACAGGAACCAGCTCATGAAGTTGACCAAGCCATTTGTAAAAATATTTAGGACATTGCAAAGGAGTTGTTCCAGCCTGCCACCTGCTAAAACCGCAATTCGGGATTGGTCATTAGCGCCACGTACAGCTGACACTGCTGCAGCAGTGTCCATTATCTGACTGCCCGTCCCTCAGAGGCTCTGACAAAAACGGGACAAGGAACAAAGCACCTTTCACCCCAGAGCATGTTCTGGGTCACAAGGTCGTAAGACACAGCTCAAATTAACATTTTGTCTGCTGCGAAAAGATTCAGGGCCCCTGAAAACAGTGCTCTGCTCATCTCCCAGATCAGTGCTGGGAAGAACAAACAGGAGTGTGGGCAGCACTCGGCAGGCAGCTCAGGCCTGCAAGCTTTACTCAGACGAGCAATCCTTACTGTCTGATTAGTCCTACTGCAGCCATGAGGGAGGGGGTCTCCATGTAACCCTGCAGAAGGAGGAGAAGAGCCCTTAGCCATGGAAACTGTGCTGAGACATGCATGGGGGCATTTTATCAGCCACTTCTCCTGTTGCGACTTTGCCACCTTTCCCAGTCCATCCCTTTGTCCTTCCTTCCTTTTCCTCTAGTCCTTCTTTCCTTTTCCTTGATCTTATCAAAGACCTCTGAGCCCTTGGAAAGGTTTCCTGATGGCCCCCACACGTCACAGGCTAGATGTGCTGTGTAGCAATGTCATCATGGAATCATTCAGGTTGGAAAAGACCTCTGAGATCATCAAGTCCAATCTTTGCCTGATCACCCCCTCGTCAATTAATCCACAGCACTGAATGTCACATCCAGTTGCTTCTTGAACTCTTCAGGGATGGCGACTCCACCATTTCCCTGGGCGGCCCATTTCAGTGCTTGACAACCCTTTCAGTGAAGAAATTCTTCCCGATGCCCAGGCTCTGGCTGTTCAGTTCTGTCCAAGCTGCACCACCCCTCACAGGGTCAGTCCAGCACTTCCTGCTGCCCTCTTAAACAGCACAGGGAGAGGAAGAGGCTCTTGTTTTCCTACTTCCATCCACAGACCCATCTGAGCTGCAACTTGCTTTTAGTGACTTACTGGCCTTGTGTATGTAAGTTACATAATGAACAAAACACCCCAAGAGACAAATGTGCAGTTTGCAGAGCAAAACCCAACTCCACATTGTTCCTCACTGGTTTTGTCCCAGCACAGCTCCCTTTTCGTTTACTCTGAAGCAATACATGTGCCCACACCCACCCACACCCATTCCCACACTGGGAGCTGTAAAATAGCTTCCAGCCTCTTGGCTTATGATTTATCTTCAACTGCAAAGAAAGATATAAAGGAAGGTACAAAGCTGAGTTTCTCTGGGTTCTTCTTTGCAGCAGAACTGCTCTATGGTACCTCCTTTATGGTTCTTTGTCATGTGTTCTTTATTCCTGGGGAACCCTGTGAACACTGCATTCAGAAGCGCTGAATCCTCAGGGAGAGCAAAATGCTGGAATTAAAAGTGATTTCCAGCAGAGATCTCAAGCAGCAAAACTTTCAGCCAAGGGCCTACTGGGATGATAGGAGCAGACCACTGTCCTATATATTCTCACACTTAGGGAGAGCTACAGGCACCTGGAGGTGTCTCTTATCCATGCTTTCAGAGGCACTGGAATTATGAGGCACATTTGTAGTGCTCACGGTGCCAGCCCCATTCCAAAGAGAGAAGAACCACTCAGTCACTGAGGCAGAGGTGAAGCAGGAAGATGAAGGAATACTCTGCGCCTGTGAGCCCCATCTTCCAAGCCTCGGATGGGAGGGAGAATGATGAAGAATCTGTTCCTCTTTTTGGCTACCAAAGGCTCATTCTTGGGTGGCTGCAGCTGAGGAAGGTAATATTTTCTCTTCTAAGAAGCAGTTCTCACTATCTACTTAGCAGGAAAATCTGGGCTGCGGTTACAGCAACCAAAAGTACAAAGACATTCCTCTGAAAATTAGAGAGAAAGACCTTATATATTGTTTTTAATTGCCTTTTCATACCTTCAGCAGTGCAGGGTATTTAGCAAAGTGCCCCGCACATGGCAATTAAGCCTCACAACATCCCTCGCCTTAGGAAGGGTTGTCACGCGTCCTGCCCGGACAGAGAAATGGAAATACACAGCAGTAATCATCTTGCCTCTCATCCCACAGTGAGTATGTGGCACAGGCAGAAATGAAACCCAGGCATCCTGGCCCTCTAATAGTTGCACTCCTACTAATCAGGCTTTACACATGTAACTACAGGCCTTTATTTTAATGTTGTCTATGAGGAAAGAAGTATACTGCTGATTTTTTAACAGCAGATATTAATTATCCTTTCCTTAATCTTCCAAGGGGATTAAACAATGAGGAATAATACTAGCTGCCTTACCCCCAAATTTAAATGCTGAGTGCTGACAGTTTGTATTTTTCTTTGCCCCTAAACATTCCCCTGAGGAGTTGTTGTGTCTCTGCAGAGCATGAGGTACTCCCAGGTACTAACACTGTACACAGGTCTTATTGAAGGACTCCATTCCAGACACACCAAAATGCCTCTTGTCCTCCGTGGTGCAGAACTGGACTGCAAAAAGAAGAGAGCTTGGCTCTGGATAGATGGATCAGGATATTTGCTTCCCCTCAGCCACTCACTCAGGCTAGGCTTAACCTTCACACCCTGCCATAAAAGGCAGCACAGACCTTCTTAAAACAATCCAGGGAATTCTACCCTTTCTACACAGACAGGACCACCTCTCCCGCCTGATAAACTGGCACATCACTTCAGCTTGTGCCTATGTCTAATAAATACCCAGGGCTGAAGTCACTGGGATTTGTTTCTGGAGGGGTAAGGTCACTCTCTGCCTTGATCCCAGGCCTGGAGCAACATCACTCGCTCACATCCTTAATGACATCATGAAGCTTGTGCCTTTAAAAGACTTCTTAGAGCAGCAGGAAAAAGAAATGCCTGGGTGGTTCCAAAAACTCATGTCTGAAGGTTTAATAGGTTGATTTATGGGCCTGGGTCTCTCCCACTGCAGCTCTAAGTAAATGTTCAGTTAGGATTTTGTGAAGGGCTGGTGATCATTTCCTGCTTTGTCAGCTTTACTAAACGGAGCTGCCGCTGTTCCCCTTCCAGAAACAAGGCCTCTCTGATAAGAATAACTTGAAAAACAAGAGCAGTTCAAATTCCGATAGCACTAATTCATCATTAGGCCCAAACTCCTTTTCACGACATGATTTTAAAAAGCCTATGCCAGACAAGGAAGACAGAGCTAAAAAACACAGAATAAAAGTGCGTGGATCCTGAACGAAACACAAATGTGCTATATTCGCACTTGCTCGGGGAAAAGGTCACTTTTCACCTGGCAATGTCCAGGAAGAATAAGGCAAGGAGATTTCTCAGATGGTGAACATAAGGCCCTTCTGAGGATTTGGCATGTGGAAGTGGCAAAATGCCTTGTGCTCTCTGCGAGTTCACAGCTCTATTTCCACAGTGTGGTTATGTGTGACCCACGAATAAAACTTTTCCTGCTCTCAGCTGGACACAATATATGGGAGGCACATCCTGGGATGGGGCATTCAGAGTAAACCAAAGGACAAGTGGGCCCCGAGCTTTACCCCGTTAAAGGGAGGGCTGGAAAGTGTCACAACCGAGCCTGTGTGGATTTTGCTCAAGGTCTTCTCACACGAAAGCTGTTTTTTTGAAATGTCACAGGGAACCTCAAGCGTCCTGGAATTTACCATCATCATCCAAGAGGCACTTAGATGTGTAAATAAAGTAGCTGCGCGCTTAGTCCTGGCTCCCAGCATGTAACTCCTGTGTAGGAACAAACGTCAGCTCCAATAAGGACGTGGGCTGGTTACACAAAGGTGAGTGGCCCCACAGATGCATGCTATGAACCAAAGGAACTTTACATGGTTTAAGGGCACTACTCTGGTATGTTACTGTATAATCCAAGCCTAAAGCCATCCAAATCTACCATAATCCAAGGAGTTTTGGTTTGGATACACTGGATGCACGCATGGGTCTTTGGAGGACACCTCATGTTGACTTTTAAGAATTCCTGCTTGGAATGTGCCATGTTTAGTGCTCATCGTGCTGAGATGACCAGGCCAACATGCGGCCTCTCAAATCCAGATGTGAAATTAAGCAAGTGCTCCTCTATGAATGCCTGAAGAAGCTGCATATCCCAACTAATTCACAAAAACCACAGCTGAAGTGATGCCAACAGAGCATTTGGAATACAAAAAGATAAATAACCTGAAGACCAAGTGACCACAGGTAAAAGAGGTGTGAAAAAGGCATGGGAAAAGGTACAGAGCAAGCTGGTGAGCTGTTGCTAACTTTTCCAAAGAGAAATCACTCTAACCAAATTAATAAAAAACCTCATATCTTTCTCTCTGATGCCCAAATATGCAAGAAACAAAAATGATACTTGGGCTTTCCTGGCTGCACCTGAAAGGCCCCATCACACAGCTCCTTAAGGTGCTCCAGGGAAACTGGAAAAGCAGCAAAGAAATGGCAACATGAAATCAAAAGCTGAGAATTATGCACACTAAATTGTCTCCCTTCACTTGTCACTCCCAACCTCCTGCTCCAGCAAAGCCGAGTCAAAAACTGCCCTGGAAACAAACCCTTCCTTTTGTTCTCTAAAGACTAGAAGTCTTTTTATATTTAAATGAAAATCTGTCAAACTAATTATGTGAATATGTAATGGTCTCATTTTGTACTCATTAGAGAACATGGTAATGGCCATAAATTCCTCTGACGGAGCGTGTATGTGTGAACATGAATGTCTGGTAACGTCTCATAACCTTCAGGCTGGACCATGGCTTTTGTCTCTGGGTTAGACCTCGTGAGACAAACAAAAGCCTCAGTATTGCTTAAATTAAATGCAAAGTGCTGTGCTACAGCAGTATGATAAGCATGATTCTTGTGCACACAGCCAGCCCAGGGGAGCGCAGGGACGGTTCCCACCGTGACAGAGACGTGGCCCCCGTGTCGGTCGGTGACGCCGGGCATTGTCCCAGGCCATGTACAATTTTCTGCTTCAGGATAAATAGGCACTACAGCTGTTGCCGTGGATTGCTCTGAATGTCCCGTCAGGAGAAATTCAATGGGATGTGGCATTCCTGGCATTTTTCGTGCTTTTGATATCCATAGACAAAGGCGGGAAAAAGAAATAAATATGGACAAGCAGCACTGAAATAAATGTGTATGTATTATATCTCATTTATAATTCACATTCTTTTTTCACCCATTTCTGTTTATCCTCATGTACTGATGATGGATAACTTTTGAAATAAAACTGGGTTGGTGTTAAAATGGATCCCAATCTGAATTAAACAGATGCAAGAAAAAAATCAGCATCAAAGACCATGCAATGCAACATGCTGGAGCTGAAAATATCAAAGAATATTGATGATTCTGGAGACCTGTTGCAGTGTAGGAACAGCAATGACAGCAGCTACATGTTATAGGGAGAAGTGGGCTCCTGGGCAGGATGAGCCAGAAGACACAGACTGTCTCAGCAGACTCAAGCCTGCATTCCTGGTTTTGTTTGAATGGTACAAAAAACAAAACTGCTGATAGACACTGAAGAGAGAGAATGAGATTGAACCTTAATAGCCCTCAGTCATCTATAGCCTTCCTTTGCTGATCCCGCTGTCCAAAACCAAAACAACCCAACCTGGCTTCTTTCCCTTCCAGCTGGGGGATTGTGGGAGCATCCATGCCTGGATCAAGGATCTTATTCTACATTACAAGAGCTTTCAAGTAGACAATACAGCAAAGATACAACCTGATGCTAAGGTACAGTTAAATTAAGCCAGAGTTTGTGTCTGCTCAGTGTAGCTCAGAACATCCCTCCACAGCTGGCTCTTGCTCTTTGTTTTTTCCAGCCGAAAAACCAACTGCCTTGGGCCCGTAGTTCAGGCTGGCAACTCACGGTCCCCTGTCCCCAGCAGCTGTGCAAGAGTTCCTGGGGAGGGAGAGGAGGCTAAAGATGAAGGGAGCATCGCAGAACCCCTAAGAACACCCATACTGATTCACTGAAGAGCTAAACATGACTAAAGACACCATGTGCTTGATTTTAATTGCTGTTTTCCCCATCCCACTCCCCATGGCTTTTTGGGGGTCGTTTACTGGGAAGGAGAGTTGCAAAGAGCATGGCTACGACTGAGTAAGCTCCTGATTAAAGCCCAAATCTCTGGTTGCAGCAGCACTGCCGTTTTCCCTGAATGAGATCAAGAGTAAGAGATAAAACATATGAGGAGGTGAAAGGCTAATGGCTCCTGAAAATAGTTCGGTGGTGATAGGACTGAGATTATTTC
Organism: Callaeas wilsoni; assembly: GCA_013398955.1. NCBI lineage: Eukaryota > Metazoa > Chordata > Aves > Passeriformes > Callaeidae > Callaeas > Callaeas wilsoni. Next base: position 25,523 of record VWPU01019342.1, read on the forward strand.
TTCGAACAACATTTCTCTCATTAAAAGCAGGTAGGTATCAGATTTTAATGACTTGTTTTTTCCCATCTGGGTAGGGCCAGAAAGACTTTACTCCCCTGTTCTCCACAGCCGTCTTTCAGAAGAAATGCTTTACCGGCCCTCTTATCACGGTTAAATGATACCTGTGCTTGAAAGCAGGATTTCTACCCTTCCCTACAACCTTAGGCAAATATACCTGGTTCTCAGAGAGCTGACGGGAAGGCAAATCCCTTACTGCAAACTGACAGCTGTCAAGTGATAATAAACACCTGTAATAGGGAGAGTTTTATCCCTCCTCCATGTACAGATCAGCTTTCACTGAAATTATACCCTGCTCCCTGTGATCAAGCCACTGTAGCTGTGTGCCCAGCTTCAAAGACAGCCCTGAGCACTGGGGGGAAAACTGCTGGGTTTCCTCCCCTCTCCTCTTCATGACATCTCTTTGCGAAGGGCACGAATCTTTGCCAGTTCTGTGATTCCCTCTTGTCCATGGGGGCTTCTCTGCAAATTTTGGTATTTATTGCATGCTGTTAGGCATAGAAACAAAATACTAAAAAAATACTAAAGAAACCAATATATTGTTTGGGAAAGTTAAATACCTCTAACTTCTGAATGTCTCAAGTCAAACCTCTTGAAACTCTCATGTAAATTTACAACTTACAATTCCTCATCTTAAGGGAATTAAAACACTTAAAAACAATCCACTTTGCTGAATCACAGCTAGAGGTTGAGCAATTTGCAGGAATGAGGCCTCAGTTGCTTGACAGCAAGAAAAAAGGTTAAGGTGTGGGGAGAAATCTGCATTTCAGAAGGGAATTTCCAGGGGAAAGGAACGAATAAAACCATTCAGACAGACTGACGGACAGTCTGTTCCTGCCTCTGCTGACTGAATAAAGGTTCTTTCAGCACTAACCCTTCCCCATGGCACACCGCCTCATACTGGTGTCCTTAGGAGACAGAGTTCCTACGTGGCAAAATCGTCCCTGGAATAAAAGTTGGCATCTCTCAGTACCACCAGTGATGCTGAGCTACCTGTAACCTCAGAGAATCTGGTCCCACCGCTTCATGATGCAGCAAAGCCCCTCAGCCCCAAGAGAAGAGCTCCAGGGCTGGAAGAAAATGATGGGCACAACAAATCAGTACACTAGGACTATTTACACCAGTTATAACCTTGGTATTTGTGATAATAAGGCAGAAGTGGTCTCTGTTTTGTTGAGGACAATCAAGTGGTTGCACACCCGCTGGAGACTTTACTGACCTCATGGCAAATACAGGTTCACACTTGATTTGAATAGAACAAGATTTTGGCAATTAACAATAAATTACACACATGGGCTCACGTCCCAGTGCAGAAAGGAAAACGCCTCCCCAAACCAAACACAAGCTGAGCTCTAAAAGACCCTTTCTCCTTCAGCACGCATCACTCTGGAGCAGGAATCCCAGCCCCGTTCCCGCTTATTCATGAGTGTGCGCATGCAGGAGCGGGCAAGAGGGCCGGGAAGAATTTCTTTACGAAAAAAAAAAGCGGCAGCCCCATTCCTGAGCCGCTGTTGCTATGGGCCCGCGGGGCTCACAACAGATGGCAGGAGAGCCATCCCTGCGCCCGGCTCTGAAGCTGTCCACTCAAGCATGCCATTCGCATTCCCCACATTCCGCCGGGACGTGGCCCCGGCGCAGGGCGGCCGGTCCCCGGGACACCGCGCCGCCCTCTCCTCTCCCCGAGACGCCCGCGCCGAGCCGCGGGGCCGGGATGTGAGGAGAAGCGAGACGACAAACCCTGTCGGGATACAGGATTTCGGTACTTTCTCTTCTGAGAGTTTCACTGACTGGGACAATGTGGTTTGCTAACCGGAGGCTCAGTCCTGGACACTGCCCGTTTCTGCGTCCTTGTAGTGGTCTGAATGGGAGTGAGAAAACAGCCCCCTAGGGCCTCGTCCAGACCAGGGCTATGCAAATTCCTGCTCCCTGGATGGAGGAGGCAGCAGCCTTCAGGATAAGGGCTTGAGGTGGGGAAGGCTGGACCGAGGCAGAAACATCCTCTTTGCTGAAAAGCCGTCATTGCACCCTGAACACTTCAGGGGAACACAGTTCAGAGCCAAGGCCATGGCCAAAAAGGATTCACAGGTGTCCAACAGGTGTTACCAACAGCTGAAAAGTGTGAGAGAAAGCGAGCAGAGAGAAAACAATGTAAAGATGGACTAAGAGAAGTGGCAGGTGGGAAAAGCATGATTTAAGCAGCAGAGATGTCCAGGTGTATAGAAAAGGGACATCAAATGCAGCAGCCAAAGACTTCAGGTATAGGATTCTGCCTTGCTGCTCCATCTAGGCTGGACCTACTCCAAGATTACCTGCAAGAGCCCTCACAATATGCAAAACCATGTTGAGGGTTGAACTCCCCATTCCTGGGAAGTTCATGGTTTCAGACTTCCTCTTTGTGCCCTGCAAATCCTGCCTGGGAACCAAAGCGTGCCCCTGACTCCCAGCAAAGCGCTCCAAGCTCCCAGGGCACAGCCAGGCTAAGGCAAAGGCAATCCACCGTCACTCCCGTTTGGACACTTAACGGCAGCGTTCTGGTCTCCTACACCCAAACAACAGCCGGGCTGGCTCTGCAGTGAGGAATTTAAATGTGATTTGCCTGTCACTTGCTGATCACACAGAACAGGGTTCTTTGGGGCTAATTTGCATTTGGCTGCTGGAGTCACTGGGTTTTCCTTTTTTTGGGGGGGTGGTACAGCAAGGATGATGGAGACAAAGGGGCAGATGCTGTGGGCTGGCTGTGTGCAGCTGGCCATTGCATTGTGCTGAGCTGCAGGGCTGCTCCGAGGCAGCCTGGGAAATGTGCTCCCTGCTCCCAGACAGGCTCAGCCCAAATCCAGCACCCCTCTCCTTTAGGGATGGGACTCGCCTGACCCTCCTAAATGCCGTCCTCCGAAAGCACCCGGGGGGGATAATGTTATTTTCTAGTTTGTTTTATTTCCAGTGCAGACATGAAGCAAGCCTTAAATTAGAGGAAAGAATCTGACTTTTGTTAAAAGTTGTTTGGGTGGCTGCATGTGCAGTCTTTTCTGTGCAGGCATGCAGGAAATTTTCCCTCCCTCTCACACACACAATGGTTTAGATTTGGTATTTATGAGCTTAAGTTAGAAATAAAGGAGGAATGAAGTTTCCAGGTGGCTCTTTCTTTCTTTAATCTTTCTTATGTTTCTCCCTCCCTGTCTTTTCTATCAGTCTTTAATCAAATTCCTGCTGTTACTTTTATTGAACAAAGGAGATGCTGGCACAGACCTGAAGTGCCTCTGTACGTAGGTTACCCTCTAACAGCCAAGTTGCTACGATTTATTACTAAATGGTCCCTGCAGGCTGTAATTTATGAAAGGCAGAAATAAACGTCCAAGCTTTGGCAACTGAGGTAAATGCTAATATCTGCTAATTCTTCAGCCACTTGGGCTTCTGTGAGGTATTGCCTTTAGCCCTTTGAAGGCATCCAAAAGACTTCTCTTTAACACAATATAAAGCACAGAGAAAACAGTAGCATCAGCCCAAGATGAATTTTTCAATTTGCTTGAAGGGGGCGACCATCAAATCTCTTTAATTCAGGCATCTCTTCAAATTTCACATGGGAGGTTCCTCTCATTGCTGCAGCCTGGGAACATGCTCAGCCCTGTAGGCATCAGGCCAGGCAGCAGGGTGATGGGATCTGTGCTGTAAAACAACCTCTTCCTTCATGCTCTGGATCCTGGTCAGCTCTGCTGCCTCAGGAATCTTTAGGAATACTCCCACGCCCACTGGTTTTGCCCCGGTATTCCACTAGCACCACTACAACTTGCTTTGACCTGCACCACCAACTTTCCCTAACCAGACTGGATCACCACAGTTTAGAAAACAAACCAGTTACAATTTCCCTTGAAGTGCACAGCTAAAGCTTTGGCCCACAGTCAAAAATAAAACAACCCCAAAGAAACTTGAAATTAAAAATATCCTAATAGCAATGAAGCAGCTAAGGAGTTTAGAGATTAGTTAATGGGTTTACTAAAGGAGTTGATGTGTCAGAAAATAATCAAAATCAAATCAAAGTTCAGTGAACTTAGTTGTATGATTCATGAGCAATCTAGAAGGGCGGATAGGTGTGTGTACAATATACGACAGGCCTTCAAGGAATGCAAATTTGTGCAGGCCCAACTGGAGCTACAGCGATTGCCAGCACTGGAGCTGTACTAATCGCCATCTCTCATGAACCAGCCTTTTTCACATTCTCTCTCTGCTCCTTGCAGTGTTGCCATATTGACCAAACAAGAGCATGTCCCAGATTGTGGGGCTGGTCCATCTCTGTTGAACAGTGATGTAAAGCGTTGGCCTGGTTTGACACTCACTTTAAATGACTCTCAACTTATAAAAGGTGAAGGCTGAAAAGAGTGCCACGAACCTGAGCATGGATTCTTCCAGACTATAAAGCTGCAAACTGCACCCTACAAATCGTGGTGTGGACGTGAGACAGATCTCCTGCCTGCGAAGACTCAGCATCTCAAGTGCAAGGCATTAATATTACCCTTGGACACCGAGGGTGGGGATGGCCCTAAACACGCTGTACAGCTCTGGAAGCTCTCCCAAGTTCACCTCTCCCGTGAGCTTCTGGCAATTTTCTAGCCTGAAGTCTGAAATATTTGCTCAGATTGCCCAACAGCCTCCCAGTGACAGACCGTGAGCGCCGGTGCAGCACCAGCTCCCCGTTTGCTTCGAGCTCGCTTAAAACAGAAGCCGAAAAATGCCCCCCGGCACTGCATGAGCACTCATTTGCTCCGAAGTTTACGATGGTCGTGACGTTTGGGACAGAGAGAGTCCTCAAGACTCCCGCCCTCCGTCTCCCCCAGCCCCGCGGCGCGGTCCAGCTGCCGCCCCCGGCACGAAGCCGCGCCTGGCTAGCTCTGCCGTGGCTGGCGAGAGGCCGCTTACCTTCGGAGCCACCAGAGGCAGGCTCAGGTATTCCCATCGTGGCGCCGGAGGCAGCCTGCCCGAGGGCAGCGCGGTGCTGGGAGCAGGGAACGGCAGCACCGCCTCGGAGCGCGGAGCCGCGGCGCAGAGCGACGGCGATAACGAGTTGCAGACACAGGTGCTGTGCGGAGAGGCACCTCGGCACCAATCCCGCAGCAAAAAGCAGGAGGTTCGCGCAGCACAGGCAGCTCAGATTACTGCCCTCCTACCCAGCAGTCGTCAGCAGGCCTGACAGACAGGAGCAGAGACCGTGAGGAAAGGGGGGAATGTGCTGAGTGAAAGTGCCAGTCAGCTCTGTCCCGGCTCCCCGCAGATTTAGGCTTGGCCCCTCTTATAATTAACACCGGGCTTTGCGGGGAGAGAGGAGAAAAGAAACTATATCCAAGAAAAAAGTGTTTTCAGCCAGCCAGGAATGATCTATTGTTTCGCTCAAAGTTCACCCCTCAACTTGCAATTGAAGAATGTAATTGGGAGTACGGGTTGGGGGATAAATGCGGTGGAGAGGTGTAGCAGGCATGTCGGTCCCCCTTGCTCACTGGCCCCTAAGTTGGGGCTCAGCAATCGACTGCACGGCTGAAAAAGATGCCACAGGGGAAGGCTGTGGACACTGGATGAAGTCCATGAAAACAGTCCCAGAAAAGCACCTGGCCCTCAACCCACTGGACCGACCCATCCTGCTGCAGAGGAAGTCAGCCTAATGCAGCCAGGGAGGTTCAGGTGCTCTCTACCCAGCCAAGCTGCCTTAACATCCAAGAGAAAGCTGAAAACATACATTAAATATATATTAAATGTATTAAATTAACATGCTTTTCCTACCAGGAGCAAAATGGTTCATTTCAGGCCAAGCAGAACACACAACTGCATTTCCATTTAACCCTAAATAGTTCTCTTTTCCAGCCCGGCTGTAAAATCAAAACATTCACAATCTCACCCATACTCTTCACCACATTTTCGCTACTCCAATGTCTCCTTTACTTCAAGTAAAGGGAATACATCATCCTCTTCCACACAGTTACCTTCCTGAGCGCCTCCATTCACCCCCTGACATTTCACCTGACAATAGTAATCATTTTTAAAAGCTTGGTAAACACAAAAGCCTAAGAGGTAACTCTGAGCTAACAGTCTCTTTTCAGGTTCTGAAAGATGTATTTTTTAAACACTATTTCTATTTTAGTTTCCTTACGCACTCTCAGTAGAAAAAAAGAGTTATGGTGTATTATGCAGGCATAACCTACCTTAAAATGTTTTACATACATGCTCTGAAGATCAGCCTTGCCTCCCTTCTAATGCCGAAGTCAGGCAGGAAGGTGAAGAAATGGAGATTGGAAAAAAAAAAGTTGTATATTCTTTGTCCATCTGTGTTTTGGTGAGTTAGTCAGGCTGCCCTGTGCTACACACAGGAAGAGTTGTGCATATAAAAGACCATTTGATACTGTCTGTGCAGTGTCTGCTCTTCATTGTTCTTTTGCCTGAGATATTCCATGTATCCAGCCGTAAGGGAGAAACAATACCAAGGGATTTGGATGACCTGTACAAGCCCATTCATAAAAAAACGTAAAGGAGTTACAGTAATCGCTACACCCCAACATCTGTTTCGCTGAAGTAAATCCGGGCAAACACAATTTATATCAGTAGGATTACATCAGTGTTCATTAACCTCTCCTGACCCCACCTCCCTTTCAGAGGAAACCTTGGATCAAGCAGGAAAAGCAAGGAAAAGATTTTGTGAAATGATTTTATATTAGTAGCTGAGCAACTAACCTGACTGTGGCTGTGTACACATATCCATCTGTACACATCAACGCCTCCCAACCAAGAAACCCCTTATAAATCCGTATTTATAGCCAGCTCCCGGCATTAAAGCCATGCAACTGCAGCTTCTTACAGCAGGGATGGTGAAATGCAGCTATTCTCAGCTTCCCCCGCAGCTGCCCAGTGAAGGTGTCACCCTGCACCCCTCTGCACCTGGACAGGTAACCAGAACCCCTCTCCTGTCCAAGTATTTGCCCTGTGGACTAAAGGTCACCCCAGACACCATCCCAGATAGTGAACGATGCACGGAGTGCTGGGAGAACACATGCTTGTTTGTCTGAGTTTTCATACTATTGTGACCTGATCCAGCCCCAACCTAATGCTCGGGAAATTCCAAAAGGAGGAGATTCACACTGTAAAAAGTACTTTGTATGGCGCTGGCAGAGCTTTTCCAGAGCCACTTGCTGACAAATTCAACCCCAGGTTGATTATTGCCTGAAGAAGGCAAACTAATCCACAGGCACTGGGTGAGAGGGGCAGCTGATTGGAATGGCAGTGGCTGGAAATTCTTGGGTTCCTAGTGCAGCTTCAGGTGAGGGGTCAGTCTGTAACATGCCAGAGACAGTAACACATCACGGTGGCTGGCATTTATTTTTTTCCAAGGCATTTGCCCAATGTTCCTGTCAGTGACCTAAAAGTTTCTTTTATTCAACAATTGTATCTAGAGCTTCCTCACATTTATTACTCCCTGTGGTAAATTTCCTAAAAGCCTGTGAGTCCTGAGCTGTAGCTAATTAAATCCTAGACAGTAAGGATTTGCCAGCGATTTAAAAATTAAATTCTGTTCACCTCTCAGCTGTCTGTCCCTTCCTAATGAGACAGGAACTGCAAACATTTCGATGAATGCATGGAGAACTCCTCTATGAAAATACTGATGCTTGAGATATTAAAGACTGACCAGTTTGATCCACGACACAAGGAAATTTTAAAGCCTTTCCTCACCTGGGCACGGGATGTACAGGCCTTGGAAATCCCATCCCAACAGTGGGTGAGGCCCCTGGTAGGCTTTGGCTGGTCTCACCCATTGGCATCACATGAGGAGCTGCAGACTCCAACCAGTGTCTCACTTTTTAGAGTGTTGAAAAGATGCACTTTAAAAGAGCTCAGACACAAGGAGACATGAGCAGGGGCATGCTGGAAAGCTGAGGAGGAGCTCACAACAAACATAAAACAGTGCTAGACACAGACCACCCTGCCAGCCCTCGAATGCCAGCTTTGGCCTCTAAGCTGTCGGTCTTAAACATTCCATGTGCATGAAGCCTTCCTTTCTGCCGTTCCCCCAGTCATCACCACTGAACAACACCCAACCACACCGCAGAGCAGCTCTTTGGGAAGGCGCTCCTGCGCTGCTGCGGAGCGGGGTGTGGGCCAACGCCAATTCTAATTAATTTCATTCACAAAACTTGGATTTATTCGATGCAATTTTTTGGCACGCTGTCAAATACGGTACAAAATTACATTAGTGTCATAAGAGGAAAGGATTAGTCGACAGACTTCTTTGAAGAATTGTGTTGGCACTTGTCTTTTTGTAAAAATGCCAGCAGCTTCCCCTCTCTCCAGGAACAGCCCATTTTCTCCTGGTCAATGAGGGAAATCACTGCTCAGTGAGGGTCTGAGCCAAAGCCTTTTGGAGTCTGTGGGAATCTTTCCACCAATTTCCATGGGCTTGAATCAGCTCTGAGCTGCAGATGTCAGCTGTACTGACATCTTCCTCCCACCCTTTGACACCTCCATAGGGTCATTTATCAGGTGGAGGGGAAGACTCTTTTCCCTTTATTTTTTCCTAAAGCCTTAGATATAGCAATTTGCTGCCAAACAAAGAACAACTCTGTAGCTATGGGATAAGTGCAGGTATTCAGGATGTCTGGGTTTAATTCCTGATCTTGCCACTGAGGTGTTTAAATGAGTTGATTGGAACCAGATCTGTCTGAAAACGCAGCACTGGCCCTGGGAGGCCCACGCAGCCCAGCACCTTCTTGCTGCCGGCACCTGGAAACAGATGTGTCAGGAGGAGGATAAGAGCAGAACAAATACACCCACATGTCCAGGGTGCTCCAGCCCCAGCAGTTTGCAGTGTGCAAGTGTGACGCAGCCCCTGGTGCCCAGCACCAGGTTTTCCTGGGCCGCAGGACCGATGTTTGCAGGGGGTGTATCCCTGGGTGAATTCTCAGGCCGTTCAGAGCCTGCATAAACTGGCTTTCCTCTGATGCTCCCAGTCTCAGGGTTGCAGCATGCTTCTCCCAGCATCTCCCCCAGGTCTCATCGTTCACGCAAGGGGGCCCAGGGACAGGGATGTACCGAGAGAATAACCCAAATAACCCAAGTGATGCAGGGAATCTGTAGGGAAGCGTGAAAATAAACATGCAGATTATGGTCATAGCCAAGGAGAAGCTTAATCCTTCCTTTTTGTACAGTTTTTTAGCACAACAGGAAAAGGAGGATAATGTTTTCTATCCCCACTCCTCCTTTATTTGACTTGTATTTTTAGTCTGAGGTTCTTTGAGAAGGAAAAGAACTGCAGGCACTGCTAAGCCTGAGGCAGACACAAACCACTACCACTGAAAACAGAAAACCAACCACCTTGAATACTGATCTTCACTAGGATATTGTCTATATCACATAAATAACACTTGAGCAGGCTTCTTGCGGTTGCTGGTGTCAGAATGACTGGATATATGCTAAGAGCACACATGTGCATCTTGGAGTAAGCAGTTTTGCTGTAAATCACAGCTAGTTTGAGATTCATGCTTAGTCCAATCTCACTGGCTCTGCAAACACAAGCGTCACCATCAGAGCCCCCACCCTGGGGTGATCCAAACCGGCACAGCCGCTCACATCCCAATCTGTGCTGGTCTGAGCCCTGAAAACAACACCCTGGAAGAGAGCTGCAGGGCCCCTGCACGTTGGCCTGGGCAGAGCAAGGGCCTAAAACCCTGGTAATTCTCTGCAGAACATTTTTCCTTGCTGCTCCACCAGCAAATTTTAATAGAGCTTTGCATTAATTAACCAAGCCTGAGGCTGGATCCCTCCGCAGTGCACTCTCCCCTCAAGAAGAATGACTCCATGCGCTGTGCCCTCTGCCCGCCCTGCACCCGCAATGGCTGAGGAGCGGCCCGTGGGAGGCCCTGGCTCAGGCAGCGTTTGTGCCGGGAAGGGCGTGTGGGACTTGTCCCCGTGGCCCTGGGTCCCCTTGGTGGCACAGCTCCGTGTGCCACCACGCCTGGCTGCCCTAATTGCCGCTGTTACGGACACGCTGGACGTCCAGCCATGTAAACAGTGTGACGCTCCCGCAGCCATTCCTGCCTACTGACCTGTGCAAAAGCCTATTTTTGGCAACTGCTCCAGGCCACTGTGGGGGCTGTAAAGCACACAAGGCCGTGCCCATGGTTTGAGCCTTATCTTCAGCTGATCCAGGCATGCACAACACAATTAGATCAGACTGATACCACTGAAAAGGGTCTTTTTAAAATTGCATCCAACTCTGCTTGGATACTGCAATTGGAGAGGAAGCAACAGAAAAAAAAAACAGGTTGGAAAAAATTATGTGGATTTCACAACAAACCAGCTAAGTCTTATTTCTTTTGTAGCTGTAGCTTTCAAACAGCTTTTCCTCCACCTGGTTAAAGATCAACTGAGTATCAAAACCTCTGTAAGGCAGTTTGCTGAGGACAGTGGGCCAGCCTCACGCTACAAAATCCAAGAAACTGGTCTCTCCAGTTTCCCATTGTGATTCACACCAACTGTTCCAAATGAGCAAACCCTGAGCAAAGAGATCTCCCCAGCATCAGCCTGTGAATTCCTGAGGCCTGATGAAACTGGTTCTGTTCATACCCAGAGTGAGAGACATTTGTCGACAGCAGTGATAGGGACACACTGAGTCACTCCCTGGGCTGCAGAGTAGCTCCTACTCCAGCTGGTTCTGGCCTCAGCACAATGGAGTGTGAGGGTCAGCAAGGTCCCTCAGAGCACACCAGTTGCAGGCCAGAGGTGTACAGGAATGAGCAGACACATACATATCTGAGTCCATTGTCCTGGAAATGAATGGGCAAAACAAGTGAGGGATGGGCAGAGAGGCAGCACCTGGCTTTAGCAACAGCCTTTGAAGCAAGGGAGATGTGAGCAGCCCTGTTAAAGAAGCAGAGAAAACTGAACATTTGAAAACTGTCACTGAGGGCTTCTGAGCTGGGGATGAGACAATCAAAATACAGCTAGAGGGCATCCATGAAAACTATTCAACAGTTATCTCCCAAATAAGGATCCTCTTAGGGAATAGGCACAGGATTTACTTAACACTAGGGCTCATTAGGTCATTCTCTGCCTCTGCCCTACTGTAAGTCTGTAAGCAAGGAAGTAGAAAGTTTATAAATTGACAGCTTCATGTCTCTCCTCCTGCAAGCTCCTCCCTGGGGACAGCAGGACATTTGCACAGGAACGAGAGGCAGACTACGGTCCTCATGTACTAAATACTCTGGTGCTGGTTATTTAATTTAAACCATTGGTATTTATTAATATTAAATATCCTTGTGAGACAGCTAATTTTTCTTATTGTTATTTAATTTAGCCTTTTACTCTTTCCTCTCATCCTGAATTTTCCCTGATTTTGCCTTCACTTGCCCTTCATTGAAACTATTCCCACTTTTCCCCTCCACTACACTGATCAATCAAACTTGAGTTGATGAAGACTGATGATGCACATCAGTTCTGACATTCCAAGGGAAATACCACATCATTGCATCAGCCAGTCTGCAGACCTGCAAGGTGTTGTAACATCTACTTTTGCTTAGTAACACACAGAGAGGCTCACCCTCTAAGTACTAAAGGCTTACCTTTGTCCTGAAATAAAAAACAAGATTAAATAGCAATCTGAGCATGCTATGTGGGCTATGACACAATACATCTGATTCAAAAAATGTGTGCTTTCTGTCTGGTGTGATGGTTGGTGTCACCACCGCAGCGTTACAGAGAACTTCTGAGGTTTTCATTTGAAAAACAAATAGCTAAACCTTCAAAAACATGCTGACCTGGAATATGCTCTGCAAAGAACCAGAACCACATACACCAAGCAGACTTTGCTGCTGTTTGTATATGACTTTTAAGGAGTAAAGTCTATGTCTGTGCGGGTTTGTGTCACTCCATAAGGAAGAGTTTCTGTGAATACTGAGAGCACTGACCAAAAATTCAGGTCACAAACAGGTCAGGAGGTTTTCAAACTGCTGGTACTTGCAGCAAGCAACCCTAATCCATTTCAATTCAACCATTATGGCAAATTTACAAAAATCAGCATCACAAGCACTCCAAAAATAATTTATTTTCAGATGATGTAGTACTGCAAAGCATCGTCTTGTCCAACCAACCAAACCCGACCCCACGTGGGAAGCAGGTTAGTGCTGCCTTTACCACGCTTAGTGGCTGAACTCATTCTGTCTGGGGTCAAAGTAATCTGCACCTCTTTCCTGTTTTCTCACCATTGTCCTCTGGAATCCTTATTTTACTCCTTCCTACCCTCCAGAACAGGAGACAAACTGTCTTCTTTTACCCTGGCCAGTGTGCTGAGTCTGGCCATTTCTGGTGATGGAGAGAATTCAGAGAAAATTGTGACCCACTGCTCACATAGCAGTCAGGACCTCACATTTTTTGGGTTTTGCTGCCTTCATGCCAGCACTGCAGGGTCACCTGGGACTGGGTCAAATTACCTGAAGACTGGGCTTTTAGCTCTTAATTGCAATTTTCCAGTTCTGAATTTATGGATTATCACTCAGCTTTAAATGTGCACAAAGGACCTGAAGTACCTTGGCAAGGGGATAGTATGTGAATGTAATACCTCTGAAAGTTAATTTGCTTGATCCTTCTAGTGGTGATGAAATGAAGCCATGAAAGACTCCCAACCAAATTTTATTAATGTTCACTATAGTAATCCAAACCAGAAAAACATCAAAACCCCTTGCATACTCATTAAAGAGGAAAAAAAGGTGAAAAGGTCTTTGGAGTGTAAAAAAATGCAGAGAAACCATTAGATTACAAACCAAACAGGTTCTGTTTCCACAGTTTTGCTAAGTTAGTTTGAATTAAACATTTTGTTCAGTCAGTACAGTTGGATTACAATCTACATGGCCTTAAAGTAAAACCCATGTACTTTTGGAAAACATTCAAATTGCAACAAACATCTTTTGCAAATCCTCTCCCAATGAGTGCACAAACCATGTAACAGTTCTGTACATGAATATTCAGAATTTGCTGTGAGATTACCTAAAGATGTTTTAGTTAAACAACCAAACAGAGTCAGCAAAAGCACAAAGTACAGCCTAGAGAGCAGGAGGGCATCTGAGCTGGTCATACCTGCTCAGCTCAGGCATCACCACTCAGATGTTACTCAGTTGTTCCAATTTAGTGACACAAAACTTTTGGGTCACCTTTTGGTTGACTAATGACAGCTCCCCAGCAGTGCTGATCTTTACCTAGATTCCTTTTTGGCTTAAATTTGGAAATTGAGGACAGAGCACTCCATAAAGTGATACCAGCTATCACTTAACTGGCACAGACAGAAACTGGGCATGGCCATGGCAAAAAACACAGAGGTAGCATTTCTATTAAGGTTTTAAAAAACAAACAACACAAATTCCAGACCCAAACATCATTGATTCAAAATCCTCTATCGCTCACCTGCTGAACATCAAACAGCTCCAAATCTTGCTGAAGCCAGTGGAAACCTTTCTGCTGTCACAGCAACAGTGAGAACACGCAGCAAATGAGGCAAGAGCTACGTGCAGAACTGTCACCCTTTGGCAGGGAGCCCCAAGCACTTGGGAGGAAGGTGGGACTGCTTGTACATCACTGAACAGGGATCCTGGAGTGTCATGTGGCAGGGGAGCAGTGCAAGAGAATTGGATGTTTCACATGCTTGGACATATCAGTGACAAAGGAGTCCTAGAAATACTGGATGAAAGAACAAGCATTTGCCCTTGGGCTCATGCCTGTGTGCTTAAAACAAGGCTTGTGCTAAGATTAGGCCAAGCCATAGGCTTGCAGCTGGAGAAGTGAGGGGCATGGCTGGGTGGTCTGTGGGGCAGGAGGAAGGCAGGGAATGAGTGTGGCTCTTGCGTACCTGCGGACGACAAGCTTCAGCTTCTTGTAGGAGCCTTTCACCAGGGAAATGGCCTCTCTCCTGGAGCTGCTCAGCTCCACCTCGTTGATGTTCACCACTTCATCACCAGCCTGCAGCTTGGAAGGCAGGGAGTCTGCCTTCCCTCCCTCTTCGATCTGCACAGGAGAGAAGGGAGAAAGTGAGACGTGCCTGACACGGTTTGGCTTTCACCTGCAGAGCTGAGTGTGTGTTTCTCTTGAAAGAACTGATCTACCAGCCCCAAACTCTGCTCTTGGATTAAAAAAACTGGCCTCCCTTTGCCAGCCAGCTCACTTAAAGGTCTGTGCTTGCCGCCCCTACGTTTCATATAGATGGGAGCTTGGAATCAGCAGCCAGATGAGTTCTGCCAAGGAGCACTGTTTAGAGTAAGTCTGAAAAGTTTTTGGTATTTGGAAGCAGTAAACACCAGCAAAATGGCCATGGAGCACCTCTTAATAAGAGCACCTAGGCACCAGCCCAAGGGCAAAGCCAGGATTAGAAGAACTTGGATGTGATTTTTTTTGTTCAAGCTCCCTTTCAGGATCCAGATGCCTGATGAACAACAGTTTCTTTCTTACTGGCCAGCAGCAAAGCAGGAGCACTCAGGTGTAGGTAGCTCATGACGTGCAGCATCCCTGCAGGGTATTTCAGCTAGGGATATAAAGAAAGAAGACGATTATTTGAATTTTATGAGAAAGTAAGCAGCCTGCTCCAGGCGGTGTAGTGGCAGGGCTAGAAGCAGAGTCCTAAGGCACTTCCCTCTGCTTTGTATGGCCCATCATGTACACGGCATATTGACTCCCCAGATGTGTGCCAGCAGAAATACACCAAGTCTGGAAAGAAGGCAGAGGACAAGAAAATCTGGCCCAGGATCTCTGAACAGCAGCCTTGTGCACTAATGCACTCTCTCTGCAAAGGCAGACACTAGCATAACAGAGGGCCAGGCTAGGCACTGCAAATCCTGGGTTTCAGGAGACTCGGGAGTGCCACCGGCTCCAGGTGCAACTGATAATTACTTGATCTCAAAACCTGCCACCACAAAATCTGCTACTCAAAGCACCCAGCAGTCGCTGCTCAACAGAGGCTGTGACCTGTGTTAGCAGATGTTACAGGACCCACACTTCCGTGTAACATCTCCCGGCACAGCAGAAGTATAACCTCTTCCTTCAGGCACTCACCTTCCCAGACATCCTGCTGAGACAAAGAGATGTGTCTGGATTGGATTCAGCCTCAGATCCAGGCAGGAAGGGCTGCTATTTGCAAGGGTGCAATTTTCAGAGCAGTGAAATTGCACGCATACTTCTGGAAGTTGCTTTTATTTCAAGTCACGCCAAGCAGTGTGTAATTGAGCCATGCCCCAGACATGTGTGCCGGTTTGGACACAAATCCAGGAGGAAACAACCCGAGAGGGGCGTCTCTCTCTCTCTCTCTCCGGCCTGCCAGGCAAGCAGGCCCCAGCAGCACCTCCCCCACGGGTTCGGGAAAATAATGTCTTAAGTGAAAGTGAAAAAAACTATTTATTTAACAAAACGGAGTCCCCCCGCTGTCACGGGAAAAAAAAAAAAAAATATTGAAACCCCCTCCCCTGTCCCCTAAAAGAGGACTATGGATTTTAGAGTTCTTTCTGTAGGTAAAACCTGCAGTCCTGAGCTGGGCCGGGCCGGCCAGGCAGGGTCCGATGATCCCCCTTGGAGGGTCCCGCCGAGCAGGTCCGGAGATGACAGCCGGACTCAGATGAAAAGCAAGCCAAAAACAGTCCAAAAGGGAAAAGAAGCCACCGAGGCAGATCACAGTCCCTTCTCCGCTGAAAGCCGAAGCGGCGAACAAGGAAAAGTCCTCCAACCAACCAAATGTTGTCAGAATCGGGAGAGAAAAGAATGCAAAACACTCTAGTTGCAAGGTCAAGCTGGCCGCTTTGAAGAGTTCTCTCGGCTTCTCTCTCCCCCCTTTGCAATTTAAAGGTAGACTAGAAATCAAGCAGGTGATGGGGAATACAGTATGGTCATAGAATCACCCCAAGACAACATGTAACTCAGCACATGCAGACACACTGCCCAGGTTTTTACCAGGGCATTAGTTTCAGTGTTGAATGGCGATTTCTCACAGGCAAAGCCGGTCTGTTCCTCTAAACCAAGGAATTCCAGCCCAGATACCTTCTAAAATGTAAAATCTGACTTCCCCAAACATCAGCCAATAAATTCTCCAAACCCCCTACAAAGTTAGGTAAAAATCATTGTCATTCATCTTACCAGGAAGTCATTCCACTGATGAATGAGTTTTTTCTTTTCTTCTCAAGAATGGATAAAACCACAGGAATGAGCCTTCCCATAAAAAGCCTTGTATCACAATTACCAGGAAGGGTGAGAGATGAAACATTAGCCCTTGCTGCCAGTATAAATAAATAACAAACGAAAAATGCAGTATTGCTGCAGTTTATTGCTGCCGTAAAGCAGAACAGGTGGGTATCATTTCAATGAAGTACAATAGTGGGGTACTAGGGGTTAGATTAACCTGTGATATAGTCAACAGAAGGGATTTTCTGTTTGTTTTTGTTGTATGTTACAGCACATATGATGGAGAAAAGTCCCGCTTGGAAAAATGTCTCTTGTAACAAATACCAGCTACTTCAAAGGCTGCGATACTCATCGGAAGCATTTGTATTAACTTGTGCCTGGATGAACCCTAACCTTAAAAAAATCAACAGAATCGTGATCTGTGCTTTATCATCTAACAATTGTATTTATATATATGAGGTTTTTCACTTCACAGCAACACTGTTTTAAGGTTCTCTCTGGAACTACATGGGCTACACCGTTCTTTTTCTCCTTTTTCAGTGAAAATGGACATTTGGATTCTTCCATATTCACCTTTATAAATAATGTGAAATCAAACACTTTCAGGGAAAACTAAACCCTGCAATACCTTGGATAATGCTGATAAGGTTATTAACTGCTCTGAAAGAAATCTTTCTTCAAATCCTGATGTGTTCCAGCTTATCCCTACGCCAAGGGCTGTTAAACTGCAGCCTGCAAGGCCAAGCAGCCAGCCACAGTACCAGAGTAAAGGATGCCTTTAAGGAAAGTTGGTTAGCATGAGTAGAGTCATGTGCAAGTTACTCCAGAGGCTGAAAGTGAATTGCTTTGCTCCTGTGTACTTAAACTGTCTGTGAGTGAGACCTAAAACCAGACCCACATTTTGCCTTTGGAAGCTTTTGATGGCAGCATCAAAACTGTATTACTTATGGACTTTGAGAGAATATAAATGGAGATGTGGACTTTTATTTTATTGTTGACACAGTTCTCTCATCTATTACTAACCTGTTAGCCTTTTCATCTGTCATCTATCCAGCTGGGGTTACCTGGATACAAATTCCTGAAAGTTCCTGGAAGAAAACATTCACAACAGGCCTGTGACCTGGTACTATTGCTCAGAGAAGCAAAAAAGGCAAAAAGACTCATAAGGTTCCATCAAAAGTCCAGAAACGAGGCCACCCAAAGCAAGTCTCAGATGTTCCATGTCCATTCTTCCTCTTTGTATGCCTCTGAAAATATTTGTGTTTAAGGAGTGGTGATATTTCGTGGGAAAGATTGAGTGATTCAAACAAAACAAGCTGCACTATAAACACAAAGCTCTGTCCCGGTGTAACAATTATCAACAAAGCAAACAAACCTCAGCATGCAGGTAAGCTGTTTAAATGAACACCTGCTTCACTGCGTGAGGGCGCACAGAGCCCAGGATGGGACGTGCTGGAGGCACGGAGTCAAGGATGGGAGATGTGTGCACACCCTGCAGGCCACAGCAGCCAAGTAACACCAGGTGGGGACCATTTCTGCCTGTGGTTCCCTGCTCTGAACAGCCTGACTCACCCCGCGTGCCGCATCCCGAGTGAGCGGAACTGGGAAGGCGAGTTTTCCACTGTTCCCTAAATCCCCAGTGGATCTCAGTGCTGTCAGTCAGCCAGGGCAGAGCCAGCAGTGCAGTCTGTTGTTTTCAGTGTGAAAGTGGAGTAGTTCAAGCAGCCACAGCATTGCCAAAATCACCCTCAAGAATCACTTGTGACAAAAATGTGATGGCCATAAGCTACAGGACCTCGTGCAAGGGGTCAGTCAATAGCCAGGAAGACTTCTTATGGTTTACTTAAGCTGAGAAAAACAAGGTGAAATGCAGCCAACAAACTTTGTGGGTGTAGTGATGGTCAGTCATCCATCAGGAGCAGGACGAGCCAGCAGGAGCCAGCCAGGGACTGAAGTTTCTTTCCTTTTGGCTGGATTAGGCCAACTGCTCTGCCAAGTCAAGTCATGAGAGGTGACTCTGGCAAGCACAGGGTGGAGGAATACCTGAAAATCAGTCTGGCTTTGAACCTTTGGGGCTAGATTCAATGGCTGGTCTTACTGCAGGTGCTGTGAACAGAGCCCAGGCAAGGCCACAAGGGGAGAACAACCCTTTCTCCTTGAAATCAGCAGGAGCAGCTGTACAGCAAAACATGTCAATAGCATAAAGACTCTTGTTTTCCATGCCTCAATTTCCCACCTGGAAATGGACACAATTGTTCTACCTTGCTCTGTCCTGTTTAATTAATGTGTGAGCACTCTGTGGGTGGTGATGATCCAAATCTCAGCTCTTGTTCCAGGAGATGTCTCTGCAAATCCCTAGCTCGCAGGCCCTGGCCCTGGGGAGGGTCCATGCCAGTTAGAAACACGCAATAGCAAAGTATCCCTTTCCAGAGGGTGTTCCACCACCCACCGACAGGATGGTTCCCACTTCTTGCGAAATGCCATCAAACTTCCGTGATTCCAGCGTGTCCCACACACCTCCGTCTTTCTCCTGTTTGCCACAAACCCATCTAGCCGATTCTTTCAGGTTCTTTTGGAAGGAGAGGGCAAGGAGCTCTCTGCCAAGCTGGCCTCTCCTAAAATACACCCACTTCAAAAGGCCTCCACAGTCTCCTCGGGCTGACGCAAACTCCAGTCCTTCCGTTGTATTTTCTGCAGTAAAGCCGCCCATGCCCACTGCCCTTTGCTGAAAATCCCAAAGGCCACCCCTGGCCCTGCTTTGCATGAGCATTCCAGACCATTTTCTCGCATTAGAGGAGGCTTCTTGTCACTCAATAGATCCTGCAGGAGACTTCAAACCTATGTGCTCCCCCTTTTTTTGGCTTACTGTAAAAGCAAGAAGTTGCTTAAGCAGATCACCAAGGATACATAAGACTTACTATTACTGCCTTTTGTTTGGCTCACTATGGTTACTGTAGGTTCGGAGAACACTGGCTAACTGAGAGCCTTGATTATTTTAAAGAAGTTTGCTTTATTTATTCCTCTCTTCCCTTTCTTCTAGGAGCTTTTCTAACAACAAATTCTCTGCAGCTCTTAAGATGGATTACTCCATCTTTGTGCCCTTTCTATGATGAATGGTACATGTGATTCCTAAGCTGCAAACTTACTTGCTCGAGTTTCTCAACAAAAAAGAGGAGCAGTCAAGCAAAGATGTGTGCACATTGCATGCAGTTGCACAGGTGAGAGCCTCGCCTCGCAGCACGTCAGGACAATTCCTGGGGGACACCTGGAGATGCCCTGGAAAAAACAGCAAGCCAGCAAAGCAGGGTGTTGACAGAAGCAGCAGCAATTGCAATGACAAACTACTGCCCTTTTCGTGTCAGATATTATAATGATGGGAAGAGAAGCATCACAAATGAACTGCTGGAGGTGGCTGTTCAGAATTCCTGAGCTGCTGAAAAAGATTTTATAGGAACCGACAGGGTGAAAAAGGAAGAAATTTTGCCCCATGAAGTAATAGAGAGAGGGAGCTTTCTCTCATGCAAGGAGTCCCTGACTTTCCCAGGAGCAGCCTTACAGAAAAATGTTGTCTGCTTTAGACCTCTTATTTTCAAATATTTTACTGGAACCACTTCCATTCTTTCCAGTGGAAAGATGCATTTCCATTGAATCTGAGGTTCATCTCTTCACAAGGTCATTAGCAGCAGTGCAATGTGAGGGAAAGGGTTAAACCAGAAAATCTGACTGTATCAATTGCAAATTCAACAGCCAAGGTTTTAATCACTTTTCAGTGCCCAGACTGGAACTTCAAACTGGGAAGACTGGGTCATTTCTTTTACCTGTCCACTTTGAGGTGCAGCACAGCCACACCAGACCAGTCGTGCATTGCACCCAGTACAGAACAAGGCACACATATTTTCACTTGCTCAGAAAACTCAGCTGAGTTGCTGAATTGATGTGGGCTTTGTCTTGGAGATTTTTAATCCCCTGTGGAGTTCAGAGATGGTTCTCAAACCTAAAGACAAAGTTGCAGAGCTGCTGAATGTCTCCAGAGAATATGCTGCTCCCCTCGTTCAACTTTAATGCCATGTCACAATTTGGGGGCAGTGACATGCAGCAGACAGAAATTCCTCCCCATTGTCCCCAGCCTCTGTGTCAGCGTGACAGAGCAGCTAAGACAATTCAATCAAGAAATAGTTAAGTCAAAGGTCTCCCCCTGGAGCCATGTCTCCGCTGGATTTCCCCATGCCTGGTGCATACACGCATCTCAAGAGAATTTAGCTATTGACATTTAGTCCAAGCTAAGGAAAGAGTTTCCAAATTAGTTACTGTTTTATGCTGCAGCTAAGCAAAGAAGGAATTTTTTCTTATAGTGTTCTGCATTGTTCTGCAGTAACATTTCTGCTCCCAAGTACAAAGCATAGCAGCATGCAGACTAATTTATTTCAGGTAATCACAAAAGGTTCATATTGAATGACTTCACCTTGAGAGGCTGAACTTTATTCAGTGGACGAACAAGTTAAATTCCACAGTTTTGTAGGGTTAACAGTGCTCCGAAACCTTTCTAACACTTTAAAGTAAATCTGTTCTTAACAAGGCATTTTCTCCTGTGCTCAGCCTGAACGTGTTAATGAACATTCAGGCTGTGAGTGCAAGTGGTACAGTGACCGTGGGCACCAAAGCCACAATCCAGCTGCAGATATGCCAGTGGGATCTGTGCAGGAGGGATGCAAGTTACTGACAAGTGGCAAAAATTCAAGGTCATTCCTAGGACTACCCTGCAGGCTCCAAAACTTCCACACCTTTCCATTTCCTGCGTGATTGTTTCCTGTCCTGGGAGCAAGGTTAATCTCAGCAGCCAGCCCGTCAGCAAAAAGTGGCAAGAAGTGAATGGAAAACAGATTGCTGGCTTCGGCTCCAAGAGATAAGGAGACATGCCTGGATGAGTTTTCGTCTGACTCCTCTTGGTGACTCTAAATTCCTAAGCCAGTGGAGGAAAGAAGGCTTAGCTCTTAAGATAATTTTCCACCTTCCTAAGCACAAAACTGTTAGGCTCCCACAGAGATTTTTACATTTAAAAGAGGAAGGGGCAGGAAAATCAAGTCTTCTTTCAACTAATGCACAAAGAAAGATGGGCCTGTGATGCAGCTTTGATTCAGGCCTTCAAGAAGCATCCAGGATCTTCTCTGTAACAAGAGGCAAAACTAACAATAAATTTTCTCCACCCCTCTTCATATATACAAGACGGAACTAATCCGTGTTTGCTGTGGGTAACGCCTCGAGCCGTATCAGGTCCCGCTTTTAGAGGCATGGTACAAACACCTCATCATGGACAATTCCTGCCCCAAGCCCTCCAGGACCAACGGGCAGGTTTGACAAACAGAGGGATGGGAAACAGATGTGGAAAAGCTGTGATGAGCAAGCAGACAGACAGCACCAGAATCGGCTCTCAGCTACACATTGGCAACATATGGACTGAACCTCTGGGCAGGGAGAAGAGCAGCTGCAGGACAGGGCAAAGCCAGCTGGTTCTCAGCCAGCGTAAATCCATCACCAATGCTTCTTCCTGCCTTTCCCTCCTGTTGCTTACAGCCCACAGCAACCGGGCAAGGCAAAGAAGGACTGAGGTGCACCCGGGGTCAGCTACAGAACAGCAATGCCAGTGCAGGTGCAGAGCAGTGCTTGCCCTTTGAGGGACCACTTTGTCCCGTTCTTCCTCTGCTTCCTGCTTCCAGCTCCAATCCCAGCCTGCAGAACACACCCTGCCCGTGCTCCTGGGAATCAGAGAGCCTTCTCTGCTCACTGTTTGGTTTTTGCAAACAATCCATTCCAAGCATGCCACAGAGGGTATAGCACCGGGTGACACAAATATTGGGGCCTGGAGCACGTTGACTTGATCCTGTTTGGTCTGCGGTGATTATCGGCCGATATCAGCTCAAGGGGCTACAAGAACTCGTTCCCTGTTCCTCTGTTGTAGCTGATACAGCTCGCCCCTCTCCAGAGCACACAAAGCCAGTGGCTGCACATGGCTGAGAGTTAATATTTGCTTTGCAAAGGGAGAGTTAAAAATAGCTGTTTGCCAAAGAGTCTGCTGGAAAGGTCTTCTGCTCTGCGCCAAACACGCCCAAGGACTCCTTTTTTTCACCCTGCTTTGCCATCCTGCCCCCAGCCTTACAGTCTTTCCTCACATTTTGCACAAGGTTTCAGTAAGTAAAAACCCAATTCCTACAACATTTTGACAGCGAGCTCATCACAGCCTAGGCAAGAGGCTATCAAATGTGTGGCCACCCAACACGGGAGAGAGCACTGCCTCACAGCTATGGAGTCCGTGGCACTCAGTGTTCCTCACCCAGTGCCATGCATCCCTCAAAAATGGAGATGGACCTGTGGAAGCAGCAGAGGTAAGGTGCTGTTCTGGGACTGCCTGAACACTGCAAATCTTAGGATATACAGTCACTGGCATTAGCTGTTCCCTAATCCTTCCCACAAGGACCTGTACAGAGCCCGCACACCATCTCCAAACAGCCTTTCTTGGTGGTTGCAGTGTATCCCTCAAACTGTGGGATGTTACGGACTACCATTCGCTCACAAAAAAGTAAAAGGTGCAAGAATTGGCCCACCTCAAAAATGCCCCCTTTGGCACTGAGTGCAAATGGATCGGTATAGGAATGTGTCATTATTTTTTGGCAGGTTTTTTTGCTTTGCACCGCACGACCTTCTGTGCCATCCGTCCCCTCCCTCTGCCCATCCTTGCCATCTAGGAAAGCAGACCAGTTGGAGATGTGTCTGCAAAATTGTGTTTGTTCCCTACTCCAAGGATGACTTTTCAAGGCTGGGGAAAGCCAACCCTAGCATCACAGGAACAGCCATAGAAGGAAATTCAGTCACTGCTTTAATCTCCTGGCTGTTCTAAAATCAAGGCGCAAATGGCAATGTGCCCTTCTCTACAGGATATTTAACAAGTTTTCCCAGACTTTTGTATTACTTTTTTACATTTGCTTTTATGACCTACATTGCCATAGCCTCCTGAGGCTTGACAGGGTGACCAACTGACATGAGACTTTCTTTGGATTGTCTCATTTTTGGGTAACTGGAAAATATTCCCAGGTAAGAAAACGTGGCTGAGACATGCACACCTGGGAACAGTTTGGAGGAGAAAGGAGACAATCAGCAGCTCTCAAAGTACAGCTGTCGAGGGTTTTCGTCATCACATGATTAGGCAGTGAACTTCCTATCTTGGCATATTGCTCACATGAATTCAAAGCAGAAATGTCAAGAAAATCCACCCTGCAATAAGGTAATTCCATAAATTAGGTGAATCTAAAGGTATGGGATTTTCTGGCTACTGGAACAGGTAGTACTTCTCTTTCCTGTAGACAGATCCTTGGCCCCAGCATGGCCAGTTACTGCTTTTGATGTTTGCCAGTTCTCTTTCCCTCATTTCCCTTCCCCAATACTAACACTTCCATTATACCTATTATAAATAGCAATAATGATAGTAATGAAAACAGCAGTAATCATCCTCAAGAACTTTCCTTCCATTAGCTAATTTGACCTTTCAACACCACGGGGAGACAGCAGGAAGTATTGTTCCTAAATTAGAGAGGAATAAAAACAGGAGCCATGTTTGTGTAACTTTTCCAGGGTCACAGAAAGCACCACACAGCAGCACTGGAGCCGCACTCCCTGCTCTGACTGAGGTCACGCTGCGCTGATGCCAAACCAGACTCCCCACCTCTAATACTTCATCCACATCCCCAGCACTGGGGCATTGGCTCTCACAGCGATGTTCCCTTTCCTACAACCATGAGGAACTGCTCTTGGATGTCCTTCCCTCATTATTTCCGATTTCCCACTTGTCTCCACAGCTTTAATTCTCCTCTGTTTGCTGCGGTTGTCCTCTCCCTCATGATGCTATCATTTCCCTTTCTACATTTTGCCCTCCTTTATCATGCTCTTCTTCCTCCCTGAGGCCAGTAATACAAGCGATTAACCACTAAACAGTCTGAGAGGAAATAAAAACAGATGATGCAGCAGAGCCACGCTTGATGAACCGACCGCAGCTCTTGCCAGGACTCGATAGCTGCTGAAGGGATTTAGGTATGCACTTCTCTCTCATTTTAATGAGAATCAGACATCAAAATTTTTAGGCACTCTTTGAAGATCAAAGCTTAGAGCAGCCAACAGCAAATAAAACTCAGTTCAACATTCAGAGAGGTGTCCTTCAGGGCAGGAGAGTACCGCTGGCATCCCTAGGGATGAGAAGGAAAAGCTAACGGACTTTCCAGAAGGAGCTGGGCTGGCTCACCCCAGCATCTTGACTCAGTGCCAGGTCACACACCCTGCACAATGCCACAGCCAGAGCTCCCCTCGGACCAGAGAATGGATGGCAACAGCACGCGGCTCAGAGCGACGGTGCCGGGACAAAAGAGGAATTTCACGGTCCAAGCCATTGTCATCACATCACTCTTGGCAAACCCTTTCTTTATTCCCCCAGCCTTCTGTAATTATTAAAAAGTCTTGTCAAGTGAATTTAGTGCCCACGAAAGATGCCAGGCTCACAGCCCGAGAGATTCCTTTTCCTTGCCTACAGATCAGTTTGTCACCCCTCCTCCCTGCCACCTTCTTCCCGGTTGCTTTTGTCTCCAAGGAAGACTCTTCCTCTGAGATCTTCAGGGATGGTGAGCTCCACAGATCCAAGTGCAGCAGCTAGTTTTATAAAATGGGCATTTCTGTGTACCAGGCTATCCAAATGGAAAAGAGCACGGGAACTGAAGCGCCTGTTCTTGCTCTGGCCGCGCGGATGTCTTGAAGTGCTTCCTGGTTTTCCTGAGAGCAGGAGAGAGATGGAGCAATAAACCCTACGAGGGAGGTACCCGGCCCTGGGCGCCTCGTTCCTGCAGTCACCATCCCTGTCCTCTGCTGCCACCCCGCGGCTGCTCGACATTCGGGGGACAACTGCTTTTCCATGGAACTCATTTTTCAATGGAAGTAATTTTTCAATTATTACCAGTGTTGTGATAATAGAGCAGTGCTGCAATTAAGCCACAGAAAATATCTGAAAGGTTCAAAGGCAGATGCTGGAATAAATTTTATTGTATGGGAAAGCAAGAATAAACTGTTGAAGAGTGGTATTCACCTTATTCCTCAATTTAAATACTGAAAACCCAGGCAGGCTCATCAGGAAATGCTGCAGTCCTCCCTCTAAGCACAAAATGAGAGGAAAGGGGTCCCGACCCTTTCAGTTTGTCTGGCTGATGTCTTTCAATGCTTCCCATTCTGCCAGACATGATCTCTGAGGTCTCTTTTTCCTGATGGTATCCTTCTCCTTGTGGTTCAGAGCACATTCCCTATGAGTTTGTTCTCAAAGCACCTTATCCTGATAAAAATTATTTAACATTCATATTAATAGGCACTGAATTAATTTTGTTCATGCTCTGTGTTAATTCTTTAACTACTGCCCAAGAGGCCAAAAGCCCCTGAAATTCCCTGCCCATATGTCAGCAAAAATGTCTTCTACCTTCATGGGAAGGTTTTTCACCAGCTCAAGAGAATACTGGAGCAATTTGGAAACGAAGATGATAAGAGCAGACTTAGCTAGTGACTAACAAGGCATTTCATAGCATTCCGGGAACATTCTTGTTAATTTTATACTGCAGATATGGACATCAATGGTACAAAAACTGCCAGGGTGTGAAAGGAAAGATATTTGTTCTCTTCTGCCTTAAAAAAATCCCTTCAGATGTGGGTGACAGGGACAGGTGCTCCCTAAAGCCACTCTCACAGTCACACAGAGCATCTATTCCTCTCTTTGCCTGAATCCTCTGAAGCAGCCACATCTTGCTGGCACCTGTCTTATCCAGGCATTTTAGGGAGGGGAATTTATACCTGCATTTCCAAGCTTATTCATTTACCAAGCCAAACACTTTCTGGCAAAACTATTTTTAGCTGCAGTAGACACACAGATGAATTCAGCTGCCGTTCAGGCTGAGGCAGGTCCAAGTTTCCAGAGCTGTCAGGTGCCATGGAGATGGATGAGGTAAACATACCTGTAAAAACACCAGGCACATTGCCCGCTGTCTTCTTCCTTCCTGCGTGCTTTGGATTTATACCTTGCCCTGCATCTCCAGGATGACATGCAAATGCTTTTCTAGAGGAAGGGTTTCAAACTGTTCTTTTACCCTATTGTGCTAGGGACAAGTCCCACACAAGCATTGCAAACACAAATTGAACACATGCATTCCCTTCCTGCCTTCTCATCCACTTGGTCCCATTTCCGGGTTTCTCAGAGTTCTCTCCTTTTTTTTTAAAATTTTTATTTTTTTGCTGCTCTTCTGTTTCCAAAAATGTCATTGAAAATAAACTGACAGGACAAACAACTCCGAGATTCCCACTAACAAGGGCAATGTGAAATGACGTGTTTGGCTCTCGGCAGCAAAAGGCCCTTGATCTCAGGAACTGGATTACAAAGATTCCATACTCCAGTTTTATATCTGAACTAGAGCAGGACACAAAATGAGCCCTAACTCCTGCATCATGAGAAGGCCATTTGGCTCGCTGGTCTCCTCTCCTCTTGCATGTAGTGCCAGGTTCTGGAGGTGTTGTTACAGACACGTGGTGACGATGGATCCAGGTACAAGGAGCCCTTCATATCCAAACATTTCATGGCCTTTTCCATGTTCTTAGCTTCAGTCTTAAGCATTGAAAAACCATATTCCTACTTCACGCTGTTTACACAATGCACTGGAAACTTAACCCTTGCATCCTGGGGTGGGAGGAGGAAGGAGAGGAGCAGGAATAACTAGAAAGGAAGGGCATGTGCCTGCTAAAGCGAGCCACTACACAGAGGCTAAACAGCATTTCTTTAATTGCCGTAGCTCCAGGGGATAAGGCAGCAGGCACATGTTTTTATAAGCTGAATTATACATTAATGAAAATCCCAGGACATTCCTGTAAGAGCAGAGGCATTAGTGGTAGCTGGGATGCTGGCCAAATTCCAGTGAAGGTAACTACAGTATTTCCCTACGGTCTCCCCACCACTTCAGTGAACGTGGTCAATTGTTTCAGCTCCAAGTCGCTCCGCAGCATCCCTGGGATGTACAGTTCTCTGGGATAACATTCTCACTTAAGGAATCTTGGTGGAACTTAAAAATAGGTCCTGTGAATGATGACAATGTCCTTTCTGGCAAACAATTTTGCAACAACAGCTTTGAGACAAACAAGCTGCAGAAAACTTGAAGATTGCGTAAAAGCTCCAAGAGGAAAGAACAAAAAGTACACTGGAAACCTCAAAGCAGAAATACTGTGGCAGACACTGCTCTGTTTGGAATTAGTTTAATTAACATCCTTCCAGGGACTTGACCACGCATTGCTAAACTCAGTATATGCCTTTTCCATTTCAAAGGGTTTGGATGAAGCCTATTTTTCAGGGAAAAAATCTCTCTGTAAGAGGGCTTGGAATGGGTACTTCCTTTGCCATGGCTACAGATGGCCAGTAGCAAGCCTTCCTCCAGGCTTCCAAAATTTCTAAGGTACCGTTTCTTTCAGAGGAAGTGTCTTGATGTGAGTTGGTGAAAACCAGGCACTGCCTTGTCCGTATCAAAGCAGACTGTGCTGAACTTGTGAAAAGCTTGGGTGAGCTTCGAAGACCGGCTCATGTTCAAAGGGCCTGGCAGGAGAAGAGCAAAACCACAGGGAAATGGGACAACAAACCTTAAGGCTGCAAGTGTGAGTTTCCAACTGTTCCAGCAGAGACTTTGGGGAACACTAATAGCGAACTGCTGCTGTTTGCTCTCACCCTCACCAACATAATAATTAAAAATGTACAGTGCTGGCCCTTTGAAAAGCTGCATGGAGCACCAGTTCCAGTAAAATCCCAGCATCTGTTCCTCGAGCTGAATTAGGAGCAGAGCTAGCTGACTCTTTTAGTTGAATCTGCCTTTTGCTGACAGGACAGACCCCCAGATTTGAACAAAGCCTGTGCAGTTTGATTCTCTCTTGCATTCTGGCCCTTACTGAGGTCAGGATTAATGCCTTCCTTGCATGGAGAGCCAGAAGACCGAGTATGAAAACAGCACAGTGATGGTGGTGGCCTCTTGACTGTTCCTGCTGGATCCTACAGATCCCTATGAAAATTGCAGATGTAACTGTGTGCTGATGCTTGTGTTCAGAGCTAAACAGTGTGCAACGCAGGGATGGAGTCTCTCCTCTCTACTTGCCACTAGTATTGTCACCATTTGTCACAAGAACTGCTCAGTCTGGATGTCCATCCGTGGGGAAGCTGGTTTCAATCATTGATAAAATACAGAAACCCCAGAGGCCAGCCACGGCTTTCAGAGGAGCCCAGGTGATTGTGGCCAGCGCATGATCTCAGCGACGTTTTCCACCCAGCCATCCCCGTCCTGATTGATTAACTGAGTGGGGGCTGAAGGAGCAGCATGCGGTACTTAGCTAATTACACTGCCCGAGGTCTTTTGTCCTGCTGCCGCTGGATGGCCTCAATTGATTCTTTCAGTCCCTAAACAGCTTTGTGGGCTGCATGCTTGGGCAGAATAAGGTCTTTTGTCATACTTTAATGAACGAAAATGTTTTAAATCCTCTCCTTCTCCCTCCACTCCAAGTAGCAGCAAGGGTAACCCTGGTGCAAGGACAGCTGTACGTGGCTGATGGGTGTCTGTAACGTGAACATTCTCCTCCCCCGAGGCTGTGGGAGTTTACAAGCTTCCCAGCATCAGCTATCCCATCTATCCAAGGTATCTATTGCCATCCCCATCTTCACGGACTACAGGGGATGTAGGTCTTGGAAGACTTCTAGAATACAGCTAAAAATGTGTTAAATGTGTGAAGATTCAGCATGATAACACAGGTTCATGAGTAATTAATTCCTGCATAAACCAATCCAAAAGTTTTTTGGGGGAAAAAAAATTAAAAATAAAAATCCCACTTTCAGTTCAACCCTTCCCTTTCAGCATCCAGCTACTGGTGATGTATTTTTTGTAGTTAAACTGAAAACACTTAATATTCCATTTGAAACATGGGACTGGCAGTATCCCAGTGAAGACCTCCACAAAATGTCTCCTAGTCAGTTAATCTAATAAAACTTCTGCATATAATGAACACTTTCTCAGCATTGTCCAGAGTCATTAATCCTGGCACAGCCTCCCAAAGTACAAGTAGTAAAACACGGATGTCGCGACCGAGCTATGAGCTGACCGTGTTGCGCTCTCCGTGCCCATTCTCTAGAGCTGGTTATTTTTCAGCTGGCTGAATTTTAGATGTGAATTAAAGTGATTAATAAATGAAAAGGCTCTTATCATCCATTCCTGTGCTCACAGTCCCTGAACAATTTTGCCCTGCCACTTGCCAGCAAAGCTGTAATAGCTCACAGCATATGCTTCATCACTTCATGGTCAAAACTCTTAATCTGAGTAATAAGGGCAAACCCCATTCCTTTGGAAAAAGGAATGGACGTGGGGAAGGAGAGAACACCTTGGGACTAACAAGCAGTCGTTAACCCACCGTGATCAGAAAATAAAGGCGTGCTGCTCTTTTGAGACTGCTGTTTACACTGAATGGGCTCCACGTCAGATTTGTTCCCTTGGAGTTCAAGTGAGTTGGTCCCAGTGCCAGCTTGGCGTGTCTGAAAAGCTAATTGTCTTGTTTCCATTTCACACATCATCATCACAGTAACATTTCTGGAACTGGGAGACAAAATGCCAGCTTGACTGGAAGGCAGACTGAAACACAGCCAGAGAACCTGCAGGTTTAGTGCAACTCCAAATATGGCTTCTCCCTGGCCCAATAAAAAAGTAAGACGCTGGCAAAACTGCAGCCCTGTGCTTTGGCTTGAAAACCATTGTTTTAAACAAGGGCTTTCGCTGAAATGCTCACGATATGTTTAGGTGTCTCTTTGTACCTCATAGTCCCATAAAAGCTTCTTTCATTCAGGAAGTACATAGAAGAAATCAATGTATAAAGGCCCAGGTCCCCAAACGCACACAGGTGAAATCCATTTGGAGTTAAGCACCTGAAGCACGACACGTCAATGCAATTCTTTGCAGATTTTAAAATACTATAGGAACAGAATTTAAACCAGAATCTGACTATCTGATTGACGATGAAGAAATAAATGCATACGGATAACAAAATGTATAGGAAAATGCATTAAAGCAGTTAACACAACATTTCCCTTATCAGTCCAAAAACACAGACCAAGTTTTAATATCTAATGGTCTGGCACTGTCTAGCTCCATTACCTCAGCAAAAGGTTTAGAAGCTGGGCACAAGATTCACTGAATTCAAATGGTTCACTGGGTGCAAGGAATGAAAGCCATGAAATCTATAGTCAAGCTCCTCAAAATATTCTTTTCTAATACCCTTCATTACGCAGATTTTCATATTGTGGAAACACATCCATAGCGGAGTTTAAGAAACTTTCAGCTTTGAAACCACTTTTCCAACATTGCAAGTATCCACTCTGCTGCTTAATTGGACTCTTCTGTGATCCCTTCCAATCTCACAAGCAAACATGGAAGTGGCTGGTCTTGAAGCAAATGTCAGCCAACAGATATTTCTTCTTTCTCTTTTGGGAGGATGATGAGAAGTGTTCCTCATGCTTTCCCGAGGAAAGAGTACGCTCTGAACAAAACCTGTGTGGCTCACCATTTGGGCAGCACAAGAACTGAATAACCTGATGCATTTTTAAAGTTTTTCTGCATTTTTTCCTTGTCTCCTCCTCTTCGGAGGGTCAGTTCAGAGGTTGAATGTCCTGCTGAAGCAGTACATGAAATTCTGTTCCAAGATGCCGAACACTGCCTGAGCTTTATGCCTAACACTGCCTACCTGAATTCCTGAGTCTTTGCCTTGTGACAGAGCAATATGCCTAAGTAATTATTTTTGTACCTGAGGGACACATTAATCACTCCAGTGAAAGAAACACACAGGGCAATTTCTCAGCCAAGATCCTGGTGTTGTTCCAGTATGACAAATGTGTTTATTTACATCAGCTAAAGCCCTGGCCTCTGGAAATCATTGCTCCATGCATTATATCTGGTGATTTGGATGAATCAGGGAATTTTCTTGGGAATGATGGAGAAGGCGATATTGAACCAGGATGCGAGAAAAAGGTCCCATGGCTATCCAGCATCATACAAGTTTTTCTTCAGAACTCAAAGAAAAAAGGCCATCATCATTTATTTCCTAAGGCCTGGCCACTCTGTCCTACGAAAGGTCCCCTCTCCATAGCTCAGGCACAGCACTCACTTCTCGTTCTCCCGTCAATAGCTAATTCCAAGTCCAGATGTGGCCTGGAAAAAGCAGGGGAGGTGTGAAGCAGAGGAGTATCAGGGCAGGAGAGAGGTTATTTCTCCTGCTGCTGGGAGAGAAACGGCCCAGATAAAAAATGTTGTTCTTTGATGCCATAGCACAGATTTGGGATATTGGCCAAGTCCCAAAGGCTGTCCCAGGATGACTTTGCCATCGTGTCTCCATTTCTCCAGGCAGATAATAATGCTCATCCATCACACTTAAATAGCCAGAACTAGATTGTGTTTCAGCTACGTCAGGGTGCAGCAGAAGAAACACTGCTGACACCTCACTCTCTCTTTCCAGGTCTACCACAGGACAATTCCAAGAGCAGATTCCCACCCTGACGGTTCGTCACGCCCCTCATAGAGGCACTCAACGGTATTACTTCAAAGCCCTTGCTGTGCAACAGCCTAAAAAGCCCTCTGTATCCATTTTAGCCTCAGCCCATCACCTACAGCTAAGACTGTGTTGTGTCTGCGCCTGTCTTGCATCTCCTGTGTGCCAGCAGGAAGACCTCAAATGGCCCCAAAACAGAAGTTAGGTAAAAGAGGGCACAAGTGAGGGCCCGAGGAAGAACTGGAGTGTAAGCAGCAGCTCCTTGGTCCTGTGGCAGGGCCCCTTCTCTTGAACCACGCTGCTTTCCTCACTGCCCAGGAATTAAACTGCCCAAAGCCACAGTGCAGAAAGGGGCAGGCCTGTAAGCTGGTTTCACTTTTATTATTTGCTCCTAATCTCCCATCAGTTCCCACGCAGGTTTTGAAGTATCGATCACTCCACAGCAAAAGCTTCCAATGAACAATGGATCTGTGGTTAATGAGTCCCAGAAGCTACTCTCCCCTCGCTCGAGCCCTCGGGGTGAGAAAGTTAAGTGCTCCTGTACAAGCTGGAGTGACTGCTCACCATTTCCTTAATATTCCATCTCTTTGTGTTTTGCAGTTTGCCTTCTGCTGAGCTAATGTTTATTTTCCCAGAGAGAGGTTATTGTGGTAAATTGATATCAGACCAGCAGTGTGGGAAATAAGATTTCATCTCCTGTACTTCATCACTTCATCCAGGAAGGCAAAGTGAGCCAACCTAAGAGCCTTCTTTTCCTTAACAAGGATCACACCCTGTTGCTAGTGCGGAGATGATGGCTGTCACTCCTTGGTCCTTACTGCATCTCTCTCACCGGTGATTTTCCATTATTTAGATCCTGTGCTTTTTTCTAGTGGAGAGGATATCGCATTCCCCTAATTTCAGTGTGAAAATCCCTTGGGCACATCAGCATCTGCTGCTGTTGTCTGGGTATTGGGACACCAAGACCTCTAGGAACATGATTCTTTCCTGTTTGTTCATCTTATTCACACCCTTGGGCATGTTTTACTTTACCCACATAGGTAATAGTAGAGAAAACAATGGGATTCCTGAGCTGAGAATGGACTAGACCCCATTTGTGCGTTTGTAGACCTCTGCTATCCAAAACTGTGGAAGGAAAAATGCCCTTTCACTTTTGCAGTTGTGGAGAGCAGATCTTTACGGATAATATAACTCTCTAAGAATGTATTCAATTCTAATCTTGCTGACTAATCTTTCTTCTTCTAAAGTTTTAATCTCGCTTAAGGAATAAATGTGTGATATTGTGTTAGAAAAGCCAATCAACTGCTCAGGCTCTAGCTGGGAAGCAATGTGAGTTCCCCTTTGTACGAGCTCTTCTCAAATGTGATTGTTTCCCCAGTGTCAAATTCCACGGATTTTAGCAGCTGAATGGGTACAAAATTTGACATGGTCAGAAACGTGTGCTTATAAAAACTTATTGCCGTTGAATAGCTGGTGCATTCTTGGTGCACTCATGTGCAAAGTGCCCTTGCAGAGGGCTGGCTGGCAGCACCTCTGGGCCTCATTAGCACGCATACGCACCCATCCCAGCCTCCCTCAAACGCCGTCCTGGCTGCTCCCATGTGCCGTGGGCAGCGGACGCGTGAGGCTGTGCGGAGCCAGCACCCTCGCGCAGCAGCTGTCCTCGCCTAACCCCAGGGCTGGCCCGGGGGGCAGAGCCACCACGGCTCCTCAGCCAAGGCAAGCCCTGTGAGTGAGGCAGCTCCCGAGGGCGAGAGCTCGTGTGCTGGGAAGGACAGCCAGAGCAACGCTGAACTGAGAACAGGGTGGGCACAAACACCTTCCAGCTGACATGGCTGCTCGAGGGTTCTGCTGGGCTCCAGCACACAGGTAGCTCCCATCTCCACAGCATGGTCCACCAGGC
This sequence comes from Callaeas wilsoni, assembly GCA_013398955.1. NCBI lineage: Eukaryota > Metazoa > Chordata > Aves > Passeriformes > Callaeidae > Callaeas > Callaeas wilsoni. Next base: position 59,280 of record VWPU01019342.1, read on the forward strand.
CAATACATTCCAGCAAAGTGTGGCAAGCTACAGGCACATTTGGATGCCTGGGTCACCGTAACCCAATCCCATGGCACCAATGCAAATGGAGCCCACAGGGGTGTAATCTATCTTAGAATCACCGGGCGGACTGGGTTGGAAAGGACCGCAAAAACCATGTAGTTTCACTGCCTTGCCATAGGCAGGGACACCTTCCACTATCCCAGGTTGCTCCAAGCCCTGTTCAGCACAGCCTTGGGCACTTCCAGGATGCACAAAGCCAGTGGCTCACATGGCACACAAGTACCGGATCAGTGTGCATACAGCAGCTTTAAGAAAAGCTGCTTCGCTCTCACAAGTTGCTCCACTGACAAGGCTTTACACTAGCAAAACCTCTTTGCCTGGATTAGTGCTATCCCTAGACTTAGAGACAAATCTCACTAGTTATTTGCAATAGTTGAAATAACAAGGTTTGGGCAGCTGGGGCTGTGCGGGGAGGTTAAGCACAAACGCTGAGCACACGGTGCCTCCTTCCTGGCCTTATCCAGCTCCGCACAAGCTTCTGCTTAGAGCGGAGCTTTTTAGCTCAGGCAGAGGGAACTCCGGTCCTCCTGACAGACCCGAGGATGATGGTCATCATAGGATCTCTTTCCCCGCCTCTCTGCACTGCAGCGTTCATGGGCAAAGGGCCACGGTATCCCCTCAGGGTGGAAAGACATTACGAGTGAGAGCTCTGGGTGTGAATACATAAGAGCAGTTGCCACCAGGGAACTTGAGTGAGAAAGCCAGATTTTTTATGAATATTCAAATAAGGACCAGGGAAACCTCCCTGGACACCGAGTGTTCCTGCAAATCCAGTTCTCATCTACTTTGCTTTAAAGACTGCTCACCAGCTTTTCTAATGCCTATGTGACTTAGGTGATTAAATCCAGTTGGTGTCATGTTAATAGTGGAAACACTTCCCAACACACACTGATTGTGATAAGATATTCATTAGAAAGAAAACAGCCTGAAGGTCACTATTTTTAAAACAAAAAGTTACAATCTTTTGATTTAAGTTAGTGTGTCATTATTTGATTTGATTTCAGTAGTTGAAGCCATCTCTGGGAATTGTCAAAACTAAAAATGTTATTGAAACAAATCATCTAGATCAAATGCAAATATTTTTTTAACATCCAGTGACCTGAAAACCCATTTTTCACTCAGCTCCAGTTACCAATAATAATAAAGAAAGCAAAATATCTTTCTCCATTAGAAATATGACATGCACAGGAATAATATCGAGTGATATCATCACATTCATTCCTTTATGAAAATTCTGCCTCACTACCTAAGTTTTCCCAGGAGCTTAAGATATCCCTTGTACTATTAAGAAAAGGTCTTAAAGGGGGATTCTGGCAAAGTTCAGCTCCATTTCACCAGAAGACAAAAGGTCGAAATACGCCCCAAAGATAATAAGGAATGTCACTCATAGGTGGGATGAGGGCTACATTGCTCCACATTCAAACAGAGCTTTAGTTTAATAGACAAGAGTGGGGCATCCTTATTTAGCTACAGTGATTCCAGGTGCAAGAACAAGGCTGCTTCTGCATGCAGGTTAAATGCAGTAAGGGGTGCTGATCCCTAAAAGGCAGGGAAGAAAGAATAACTCTAAAGGGTTTAAACATTTAACTTTGACATTTTTAAAGCAGAATGATTCAGGTTTGGTCTTGGTGATCATTTTCATTTCAAAGTTCACCTGCATTTATTTTACAGGGTCAAACAAAACTTGCCAGTTCAGCAGGAGTCTCTCATTTTTTTCTATTCTTTCCATGTTTCAGGGTCCACAAGAACCAGTCTCTTTATACAGGCCACCAAACCAAGAATATTACATAGTTTTATATTCTTTAAGTTTTCCATGCATTAAGAATTAGTATTCATGCCATGGTCATTATGCTGTGAGTAAATGAAAACTGTAAATCCAAGTGAGCAACCAAACTCCTGACACTGCCTGCTCCAAATGCACATCTCCTCCCACACTGCAACACGCATACATCCAGATATACAGAAAGAGAAAAGGAATTTCATAAACCCCCAGGCCAACACAATTCCTCCTCTGTACTCCTCCTGACCAGGGTCTTTGAATTTCCAGCATTTTTCTTCCTGGCCACTGTTAGTTTTGGCAAGAGCAGAAATACCACTAAGAAGTTACAGACCCTCTGTTCAATTCCAAAACCAATTCAGCTAACTTAAACCAGCAAAAAAAACCCCACACACCTTCTTATCAGCTGGAATTTCCACCAGTGCCTGAGGGACAGAGGAAATAAGAAAGCACACTACATCCCAGCAGGAAATATTTCTGACCATGATTAATGCTTCCTTTAGCAGTGGAACAGAATCTTTGCAGATCTTTGGGGATCCTTGGAAGAATTCCATTTACTACTCTCCAGGCCATATTTTGCTGTGAAAACCTTATTACACAACAGAAGCATTAACGGATTCAGAGTAAAATAAGAAAAGATGTATTATTCTAAAGATTTGGAGAACAGGGAGAGAAGAAGTTAAGAAAGGCGCACAGGGTTATCCTTTCACTCCATGTGATTATGTTGTGATAATGCCCGCTACAGACCTGTCCATCACTCGCGGACTCAGGTCAGAGAAGCTCTCTGACCCGACCAGCTGGGTGACACAAGCCAAACAATGACAAATTCAGCTTCAGTTGCTCTTGCCAGAGGGATCTCAGGGTTGCCTGTTGAGCAGCTATGAGACAACCACACTTTTCTTTTATCCATCTTCTTTTTTTCTTTTTCTTTCTTTTTTGGCTAGGGAATTTGCAGGGATAGCTACAGAGCTTGGAAAGGCCCAGTGTCTCATCTCCCCTACGCAGAAAGGTGTCTTTCTAACTTTGGCTTCCTTACCTATCTCCCACATTCACAACTTTTAGCAGATACAGAGGTAATTGCCTTGAACCACCTCGATAGGAAGTACTTTAAAGCAGTACTCTGGCACAATAAACTCACCTTGCAGGTTTCTAAGTATTGCTGTGAAGCTGGCCAGTGACATCCCACAGGGATGCAGGGAGCCAACTCAGATCCAATTGCCACTGGATTGACTTCCTCCCTTCCAGTCACTGGGGAATGCCATGGCCAAAGGCACAATGGAAGACAATGCTTTTATCAGAAATGGCAGAATACTACCCCCATTTTCAAATTACCCTGAAGAGAAGCAGACTCACTCTGGAGTGCTGAAGAGTCAGCAACTAACCAAAGACATTTGACGGAGGACTGTGCTTGTTCTAAAACTGGTCACCAAAAGTACGGGGGCAGACTACAACCCCCTGTGAATTACAAAGAGGGCTTAGTGCGACTCAGGAAAAATCAAGACGATAATGCAGTGGTTGGCATGTGATTTATCCCGAACAGAATTTAGCTTGTGGCATCACATTTTTTCCCTAGCACAATATGCCACCGCCTAAGCTTCTATAATATCTCATCACCAAAGGCAGAAGGTCTCACAGAGCAGCGCTATCACACCCTCTCCCCCCCACAGCCCAAGGGGTCAGTGATTCAGCACTGACTCAGTGGGAGCAGGACCACAGACTGAACCACTTTGTGTCATTTCTCATTGCCTTGCAAAGTCTCCCATCCAAGGGGTGACACAGCCCAACCTGTTGAGCTAATGAGAGCTGACAATATCCCAGCCTGAGACGCATAAAACACAGAGAACAATAGATGCTCACCCTGGTTCTCTTCAGCTCCAACCACCACAGGAACCTTTTGTTTCAGCAGCTGATGAGATACATAACAAGTCATAGAGACACAGAGTCACTGAAGCGCACTTACTTTTGTTTCTGCTTACTCCTTCCTCCAAACCTCCAGCTTCTCTTGGTCTGTCTGTGGCTTTCTCTCCATCAATCTCCATCAAACATTGATATAAACCATAAAAAGCCCATGTCCCTGGTAGGCAGGGAAACCTCTAACTGCAGTCCATAATGAATGTCCAACACTTGGTTAAATAACAGCGAGTCTTAAGGAAAGCACAGGCAAAGGTTGTGCCTAGACATCTTTCCGCATAGCACCGGTTTCTGAGAAGTCCTGGATGTTCTCTGCACAGGTTTCTCAGCTCAGACTGCAAAGCACCATCTCCCCAGAGTCTTGGTGCCTTTCCACACTGACCACAGGAAAAGACAGACTGAAGCACCTGCAGTTCTTGTGCGGGAAGTTTACAGGTTGCTACCCCAAAGGACAGGACTATATGGAGGGAAGAGGGATTTTTGGATGTACCCCTTAGTGAACAGGTGAGGACACAGGTGCAGCTGGCAGGTCAACATGTGTTGATACATTAGAGACAGTCTCAGAAAGAAGCACAAGGACTTCTTTTCCCAAAATAGAAGGAACTGTTAATAAATTGGAAATCCAAAGTTTTTCCAGCTGTGGAGGTGTATTGCTGAGCGGCCCCTGCAGAATGGCACAGAGGAGTGTGGGGACCCACACTGACTCCAGCTGACTAAAGCAGGAGCGGGACCAGGGCCTCAGGCTGGAAAAAGGGGCTGCTCTGCACTTAAGGGCAGGGATAAGCAGGGAGTCCCTCCCCTCCCGTGTCTGTGGCTTTGTTTTTGGCCTAACAAAAAGGGTAAGTTGCCCTTGATGAAGCTGTGATGGAAAACTAATCCTCTCCAACAATAGCCCAGTGCTAAGAAACATCCGTGGTTCTGGGCAGGAGAGAAAGCAAGGACCTCTTCTAAGGGCATTTGTTTCTCCATCAGTCTTTTGTGGTGTCTTTCCCTCTCACCCACCTCCTTCCCTGCTTGGTTATTCCAGCGTTAGTTTGCACGGGCTGTTTGCAGAGACAGAACAACAACAGAGGTCAGCTTGGAAAGCCAGCAGAAACCTCTTAGCTTGAGACCAGAAATGTGCAGAATCCCCAAAGAACAAAAATGTTTGAACTTTCCTCCCCAAAAGTGTTGTATTCATTGCCTTGCAAGCAGGGGGAACAGCCATAGTAATTTAACCTAGGGAAGAGTGCCAACAACTTATTTAATTGCAGAGTTTGTGCCAACAACCCCACAATACAACTATTAATACAAGTCTGCAGTACAAGACTAATTCTACTAACCTTTTGCTGTTGCCTTTTAGTCAGGTCAGCGGCTGCATCCCTTCTGTGCTGACACTATTCAACAAACACTGGCAACTGCTTTTAAGCAAACACCAAACGGAGCAAGGCAGGAGGGAGAGGAGAGGAACCATTGAGAAAATGAAGATTCCCCCCAGCCTTCGCTGTCCGAATGTTTCACATTTCTTCCTCCATTTCAAGCCCCTCTCTTGAAACTGGGAATGTGTCTTGCCATGTGTTTGCCCCTGGAAAACAGCCAGAACTTTGGTCTGAATTCCATCAGCTCATTTCCCAGTTTCTGTGAGACTGCATTTGAGACATGTGGGTCTCTCTCAGTCCACTGGCAAGACTGGTCATCAATCAATGTATGAAAACATGAGGTCTGACACTGGGGACCAATCTACTTTTCTAAATGAAGCATTCCTTTAAATAACACATATTTTTACAGAAAAAATTTTAAAAATCAATAATGGATCTGGCACTACTGCAAGTTTTCAAGGACACGATTATTCCAGCAATTACGTGCCATTGTCAACATCTTAAAATCCAGTATTAAATGATGCATAAATCTCAAGCAGCATCATTCTTGTATGAGGTAGTACACTCCCTGGTGCATTTGCAGAATCACTCCTGCTTCACTCTTCACCCATCCCCACATTTGGGGTTTTATACTTAAATCTTGTGACTGTATCACAACTATAAATTCCAACCACCTGGGAGCAGATTTCTTTATTACACACATAAGCAGTATCAAAGGGGTTGTAGCTTTTAACTTTATCCTGCTGCCACTACCATGATAGAGAAAATAAATACTGCTCACAAGCTCAACAGAAAACCAAGGTAAAAACTTCCATATGGCTACAGTGGATGCTCCTTCTCAGGGAGTCAGTAGCTCTCCACAGCTATCGGGCAATTTTCAGACCCTGCTGATCCCACAAACCAATTCCCCGAAGGCTTCAGCTCATGGTACCTCTGCATGTCACGTTTAGAAAATGCCCCGCTCCCGCCGGCAGCTGTTAAACCCCGGGATCTGTTGGATCTCTGCTGGCCGGAGTTGCAAACATTGGCGCGGCGGATGTGGCCAGGCCGGAGCTGCTTATGGCATCACTGCAGAATGTGCGGCTGAACCCCGCTAGGACACCCGGCCACGGCATTTGTCAGCCAAACCCCTCATTCAGCCGTGCCTTGGAAAATCCCCATTCTTGACGGAGAATGGGGAACGGCTTTCAGGCTGGCAGATTATCTGGGGAGTCTGTGGGAACTGCAAAACACTGCACCTGCCTGGAAAATGGCACCAGCTCAGCACAAGACGTTTCCAGAGGGGAAAGTTAATATATGGGAGGAATGCACATAAATCCTGTTATTTCTTAATGGGATTTGGGAGCTTATTTCTCACCCCGTGCTTTGAAATGTATCCCACAGCCTATTCTATTAATGAATTTAAGCACAGTGATTTTCTTATCAGCAGGAATCATTCTTCACTGGGGTTTGATTTTTTTTTTTGGTGGGATTTTTTAATGCAAGTGTGAAAAATTAATATTATGCTTGAATACCAGTTAGGATGTTAACAAGCTGTGTCCTGGATAAGCTGCTCCTGTTCTGCTCCTGTCGTTCTTCTCCTAATTTCAGTTGACCAAGAAACCTGGAATCGTTAATTTGTTGGGGCTTTTTTTATGATTTAGGCAGTGGCTGGCTAAAAATGGAAAGACAAGAACTCTATTCCCGGTTCAGCTGTTTGAATGAGTGGACACAAACTTTCTCTTACTTAAAACATTTGGAAAGTTTTTTCCCACCTCTCAGGTGTACTCAGTTGGTACTGATGGGTGCCAGCATCTTTCAGGGTTTCCTGGCACTGGCCTTGGCTTTCAGGGTTTCCTGGCACTGGCCTTGGATGCTCTCTCTGCTGCCACTGGATGGGAACTCACTGAAGGCTTTGGAAGTACACGAATGAGTCACAGAAATCTTCTGCCTTAGCAGTTTATTTTCAAAGACCTTTGGACATTGTTCCTTTGACTACCAGTGTTTGTTGGAAAGCAAATTACAGTTCACCTCATTTTCACTTTTAAAGATCCCTCTCGATTCTGACTAGTTCACAGAATATCCTGAGTTGGAAGGGACCCATAAGGATCATCAAGTCCAACTCCTGGCTCTGCACAGGACCACTCTAAGAATCCCACCACATGCCCCAGAGCATTTTCCAAACACTCCTTATGCTCTGGCAGGCGTGGGGGCCATGACCACTGCCCTGGGGAGCCTGTTCAGTGCCTGACCATCCCCTGGGTAAAGAACCTTTTCCTAATATTCAGCCTAAGCATCTCCTGACACAGCTCCAGCTGTTCCCTGGGATCCTGTCACTGGTCAAATACTGCCCATGCAACAGACCTAGGCTGGATTCATGCTTCACAATTTTGAGCTTCATCAAAAGTTTCTGAAGGCAAATACCAATGAAATTTGATATGAGATTGGCTCAGCTCCAGCTCTATTATTGATGATAGGTTTTCTTCCTATGCCTTGGGCTCCCAAGAAGTGTGGGAACAGTTGAAAGTAGTGGACCCTTTCACAAGGAAACATCTATTGTGCACAAACACTGAGTTAAAGAGTGCATTCCCTGGGTCTCATTTTAGGATCAGTGTAAACCTCAACTCTGGCTATATCTGCTCCAGCCAAGGGAACAAGGATATGTGACATTTTTCTGTCTAATCTTTCATGTAAGCTAAAGCCAGGGCAGGATTTTTACGAAGGCTTCATTTCTAGACCCTAAGGATTTTATGTTGTGTTCAATCACACAGGATTCCTCTCTGTCCTGAGAAGAAAATATTTCTTCTCTTATACCTTTCTGTGACTTTGAAGGACATGACACTCCATAATTCCTGTGGCAGCAGTGAGGGGTGGAGACCTGATCTTTCAGAGCAGCTGTCTCTGGGGATTTAGGCCAAAACTTCACTGCTTGGGTTGACCTCTGCTAAGGAGAAAACTCCAAAGCATGACTGGTCAACTGGACACCCACAGCTGGCAGATGCCATCCCCACCCCTTCTCAGCACAGAGAAATGATTTTTTCATCATTTCCTTCCACGGGCACGTGCATAACGGAGCTGTCTCTGCCTCTTGGGATTCACAGCTGGGGACAAGCAAGGTATTCGCTGTAGCCAGGTTTGCTGTGGTGCATCACAGCACAGCTGGCACTGCCCCGTCAGCAGTCTGAAGAGCTGCCCCTGACCCTGCGGCAGCAGCAGCAGTGCCCACCAGGCCTTGCTCACGTCAGGCACTGGGTTTGCCTGCGGTTGCTAACTCAGTGCTGTGGAAGGGAACAGAAGCCTTTTTGTGCCGGAGAACGCTCGGCAGCCTAATGGAGAGGCTGACAATGGAAGCCTTTTCATCCAGCAACTCCCCTGCTTTAAGAAAAGGTAGGCGATCCTGTCCCTTGTGCTGGCATCAGCAGTCTTTGGAGAGGCCCTAGTGCGAGCCCTGAGAAACCAGGAAGAATGGTGAGGGACTGCCTCCTGCTTCCTGAAACAATTACAGCGGCATTTGCCAGCCTGCAGCATCCAGATTTCCTTGATATCAAGGATCAGGCATCTGCCCTGTGCACTGCCACAGCCCTGCAACAAGAGTCAGATGTGCCAGCAGATGATTTTGCACCATAAACCCCTCACCATCACCAGCCCACCTGCAGAATATTGGAAGATAAAGGGTGAGAAGGAGTGGTTTTTTCAAACATTAATGACACAGGCCCCAAGCTGTTCTTCAGCAGCAAGAAGATGATGCCTTAGGATTTTAGCTTTTATATTTTCATATATTTGCGATCCTGCATTTCTTTAGTGTATAACTCTGAACTCCTTTTTTTGTATTGGTACCGGC
>VWPU01019343.1:0-32684 GCA_013398955.1 Callaeas wilsoni
TTTTTGCAAACATTAATGTCCCAGGCCCCAAGAAATGTAAACAAAAGTGAGTTGGGGAGGAGCAAACTGGGAGAATGGGACTGCACTGCCTGCAGCTGTAATTGGACAATTAACCTCTGATTGCACATGGACAGAACTTATATCTGTCCCAAAAACGTGTGGCTGTGTCCGTCCTGGGTGCAGTCTCTGCGTGACTCCTGCACTGCCCAAGGTGCACCCTGTAAAGGCCTTTCAATAAATCCCCACCCTTCATCCTTTAACTCTGTCTAGCCTCTGTTCCAGGTCAGCCTCTGCAAGGCATCAGAGAAATATAAAGTCCATATAGACAGGAACAAGGGTGGAAATGCTCAAAGAAAAAATACTAATAAATTTTTTTAAAAAAATCCCAGAAGATGTCACCGTGCCTCTGGCTCAGTTTCATGTCCTAATGCCCGAGTCAACAAGTCTCTCATGACTCTGCCAACTTCAGAGAAGCCTCCCTAATGCGAGCACCGGCCATGGGTTTTGTGCCTGCAGCCCTACAAAAAGGGTAACAGTTCCTGAACCGCCACTTGTCACACCAAGGGATATAGGGAACAGATGCAAAGAAACTTTGCCTGTCAGTGGATAATTTTAATTTGTTTATGGGGACTCTGGGCATTCAAGTGGGGAAAACTCCTGGTACTGGGAGAACACTGATTCCCAGTGTTTGGGGGTGTCTGTGGACCAGTTGGGGACAGAACGGCCTTTTGAGTTTTGTTTTGTCAAGAATGGTGGAACAATTCTCACTGCATGTCACTAAGTGCTCTATGAGCTCTCTCAACCAAAAATACCAGAGAAGCAGCACAGGCAGGGGAGCCTTGTGAAGGCAGTCGGGTCCAGCTCCTGCAAGCACTGACCGCTGTTCATTGCATCAGAGTTTGGATCAGGCTCCGGACAAGGTTTAAACACCTTACAGGAATTCGGAATTATTTCTCAGCCTCTGTCCCCAGCTATTCCCATTATTACTAAACTTTTATTGCTTCCTACCTCCCCGCTGAGAGGTAAACCTCAGAGTTTGTGTCATGCTTTTGGCATGAGGTCTCTGCAAACGACCTACCCTTTTGAGTGAAGGGAACCCATGAACTCCAGCACAGCATGTGAAAAGTGTTCCCACACAGCCACGATCCCAGGGAGAACGCTTTGGATGCTTTAATTCCTAGGCAAGAGAAACAACTCCTTTGTTAGTACCGTCAACACGGAGCTCAAAATAAAAGGGCATTTCAGAGGCCTACAACAGCCAGAACTATTCCAAAGGTTTGTGTAGCAAGGAGAAACACACCAGAGAAATACCACGCCTGGCTCCAAAATGGTTGAGATTGATTAACATTAATTACCTCAGGTTAAAAATTCTTAGAGAAAATTGAGAGGGAATGAAACTTTCTGTTACCAGTTTGCCTTTACTGCCTAGAACAGTCCGGGCTTTCATTTTTACATTTTCGGTCTTACAGCTAAGAGCGAGCCAAAAAAGTAATTTGGAAATAGAAATCTGGGTTTACTTCTGGGTATTATCATGATTTTGAGGCCACAGAATATTGGATTCTAATTAAACATTTGGTATCACCTGCAATCACTTTGGCATTTGTCACTGAAGTTCTATTTCCAGATGAAGAAACCACTTGTTTAATAAAATTTCCACTGTGAGCAAATATCCCCAAACCTGGGCCAAAGTTACAGGGTTCTAAATTACTAAACAGGTCTAATAAAAAAATCAGAAATTTAACTGTAGGACCCAAGGTCTGGAAACAGAGGAGTGGAGGTCACTTCAGGGAATCTGACTTCTACTTATTTTGAAGCCTTAGTGACACACTGAAGACACTGAGTTACTTTTTAAGCACAAATGTGTTTAAAAACAAAACAAGCAACTGTCCTGTTTTTTTTAAAAAATGAAAGTAGTTAAAAACTTGGAAACCTTCTTGCCAAAGGACTACTTGACAACATGTCATTGACAACATGTTTCATATCACAGAATCGATACAAAAGGGAAAATAAACTGTGTTAATTTGCCTCTTTTTGGGCACTGACCCACTGCTACCCAGGGACATTGTGGTGCTCCTTTAGGTGCTGAGTTTTGGACATTTCCTTGAGGTGCAGCAGAAAAGGAACATGCAGCTGACTACCTTTTGCCCATCCTTCCATTCCTTTCCTACTGGTACAACAAAAACAGATGCTGGGAGGATTCCACAGAGCTTTATTCTGAGGCTTCCCTCAGGGAAAAATGTGAGTCAGATGTAATAAACTTATGGTCTGCTCCTGTCTCCAGCAAAACAAATTATGACTAGACCTGCCTGGAGGACTTTGAATCAGCTGCCGTGAAACTGTTTCAGTGTAGGGCTGCCTTTCCACAGGGGAAAAAAGAGCAGCATTAGCATAAGGAATCTGTGTGTTTTAGCTACGCAAATTCACGTTAGCTGCACACCCGAGGTTTCTGACAAGTTGAGTTAGGCTGGGTTGCATGATGTGCTGAGCACCACGCCTGAGTCAGCAAAGCTTTACTACTGTTTTTAACTGGAAGTTTGCTCGTCTGTGCTCTCAGCCACCTCTCCCCCTCCAAATCAGCCTGTCCTGCTGCTCAGAGAGCAGCAAAAGTCTGTACAGCAAAGGCAATCTGACTGAAAGGCAGCGAATAACTTGTTCTTGTTTTGAAGGCAATACAAAAGAAAATACACTAAAAAGATACTAAAGCTCTGGTAGTTGGCTCTCTAAACCACCACTCTCACCAGCTGAGAACACAGGTCTGCTTTTGGCACTGCCGCTCCCAACTGTTGCTTCGCTCACTTTTGGGTAAATCCTTGGCATGTTATTGGTGGAGAAACGTGTCTTTCCCAAGGGCTGCCCAGGGCTGTGAGAACCAGTTTTTGTGCCTATGGGCCTTTTGTAAATTTGCTCCTCTTGGTTTTCAACCTCCATTACAGCCTTTGGTCGGAAGCTGAGACACATCAGCACTCTGGGTCCCCAGCAGCTCCCGAGGGCTAGAAAGAGCTACTGTATTCACACAGATCTGTTATCTCTCTACTATTCCATAACAATACATCACTGTTACTTTAAGTCACCTTGCAAGCTGTCATGGGCACCAGCTTAGATATTTGCTGAAATGTCCGCTTATATTTACTCTAAGGCCATTGAACAGCACTCTGTCACTGCAAACGGACAGGTAAGTAGACAGAAATATAATTATTTGCCAACAGAACAGGGAGTCAAAACAGAAATGAAACTTCTTAATTATGAAAAATCCAAAATTAAAAACTGAAATCCACATTTTCTGGTATTTATATGCATTATTATTTAGAATGTTGTTGGATCAATTCCAGTGCGTGCCTGCATCTTTAATGGTCCTTTTCAACCCAAAACTTTCTCTCATTCTCCAAGCACTCTTGTACAGAATTAAACCTGTAACATAATTCATCATTTCCCCAGAGGTCCTCATTACTTCACAGTACAATCAGGTGAGGAATACTGAATTAGCTAAATTACTAATATGCAATTAATTCTGAAGAGCACATAGTGAATTGAAGCACAAGAGGAATTTCTAAGTTGAAACTGGAAACCAGGAAACAGGAGCTGCCTGAATTCCAGAAAGCAGAGCTTTCACATGCAGCCATTCTCCAGCTCTGCATCACCCATGCACGGAGCAAAACTCTGAAATGCTGATACTGATAGCACAAACCAAGGAGGGACTACAAGGAGAAAAAAGGGAAAACCCAACCAAAAATAAGACCCAGCACGTTTTTGCGGTGTTGTTTCAGGAAAGGCAGGCACAAGCCATACAACTCCCAGTGGCACTATGCACACTCCAGGCATGTTTGACATTAAGGGGCCTGGTTGTTGTGGAAACCAAATCCCATAGATTAATTAATGTTCAGTAGCCAGAGCCATCTCCCATCCTCTCTTTCTCCCTGCCCCCAATTAAAAAAAAAAAAAAAGAAAAAAGGGGAAAAAAGGGGGAGTGTGATTTTTACATCACAGAAGAATGGCAAAGCAAAAAGAAACTCTTTCCTCAGAACTGCAGAACACTGCCAGGAACAGTGAACAACCTGTGTTAATCCCAAGTGTTTATAAAAAAAAAATTATAACACCATTTCAGTGAAGCAACTTTAGCTGTCTGTGGCTATGCCAAACGGCCTCCAAGAAGGTCCTGCAAGAAAGCGGGTTGTGTGAAATTTCTGAAACCCCTTTATGATGAAAGGACTTTCATGGGAGTACTCCTTTTTTTTACTTTCAACATGAAAATGCACTAATCACAACTAATTTACTTCAGTGACTGCCAGTCTTCGCGTAAATGTGTTTGCACAGGGAGTTGCAACGGGATTTGAAAACGCAAAGGATTTGAACAACACTGATTCTGAGTACAGCATTTTCTTTTAGTTGCTGCTGGTTCCGATCCACTGAATTCCCCACATACATCCCAGTTTGCAGGAGGGAGTAAGATGGGACCTAAGTCCCTCCGTGCACTGGTAGCTCCACATTCACACTATAAACACACAGAATGCACCAGATTGATGACACAGGACAAATATGGTTAGGACCCACTAGAGGTGAAATTTCAGAATTACCTATATCCTATTTTCAGAACAGTTTTAGGGCCACAGGTCAAACATATTTTAGATATTCATAGATTTAAGGTGATGCTTTTGAAAAACTGTGGTCTTTGGCACCTGCATCTTGAAGTACTCATAAGAGACCAGTTCTGATGAGAACGAGGAATTCCTTCTCCCATTTTCTTCCCCTCAAAATAGCCTTGTGAGCTATGCTACTTGTTGCCAGTTAAGAATACTCGATCATTAAATAATAAAAATCTTGAAGGCACAGCATTCTTAACAAATATTTTGTAAGTAGGATGAGCAAACCACCAGCACAGCACAATATATACACTTACCAAATAGGTGCAAGAATTCACTGCAGTGTTTCACACACACACTCTTAACTAGGCAACATTCCCCCGTGTGACTGAAAGCACTCACTTTGTTCCCACCTCAGGAGTGCTGGGCATGGATTGCTGACCACGCTCAGATATGCCACGACTTCATGACACAAGATCACTTCATAAGAGTCCCCTACTCCCTCCCATTCATAGCAGTGAAATAAATACAGTCCATTCCTGCAAGCCACGATACTTCCTGTGGGACAAAACCTGCACTCAGATAGCTAAACAATGCCGAGAGCCCTCCTGCGTTTCTCAAACACGCAGCTCCTGAGCAAACCTGCTGACTTGAACAGGTGCTCAACACTTAAAACCCAAGCCAAATACAACAGCAATTATAACATTTCAGTGTTACAACTCTTGCCCTCTGAGTCGGGCACCACTCCCACCTGGCCTGCATGGCATAGAAAATGAGAAAAGTACCTTTGAGATGATTAATGGCTCTCCGTGCTCCAGCCCGCCCTTCAGCGTGAATCCCCATGGGGCACCTCCGTGCAGCAGTGCCTCCAGGTAGATGTATCTTCCCTTGTGGGTGATGCTGCACTCTGAAGGTGATATGCTGGTGTTAATGTTGTCTAACATCCTCATCTGTCCCAATCACATACTCAGGCAAACACAAAACCCATGCAGGTAGTCACGCAGGGCGACGAGGCTGGAAATCAAAGTCCCCAGAAGCCCACCTCAAGTCATCCGTGAATACGAGAAACAAGAAGAGCCTGAGGTGGAAAGTTCTTCTTCAGATCCGGAGTCCAAGGTGCTGGGTTAAAAACAGCTCCATCGACATTTCAGCACGCTGCTTCTCCGTCAGGATTTTACTGGCGTTTCAGCACTGAGCTCTCCCCATTCCCAGCTACTCTGGGCGTGAGAGCTTGGTAAAGATTTCTCTTCCTGCCTTCGGCAGATCAAAACTGTGCTTTTAAAGATGGGGCCAAAAAAAGAAAAAAAGAAAAGAAAAGAAAAATAAAAGAAAAAGTTTATGGATTTAGAAGCCCCTGGCCTGCAAATTGCCAAAATCCAAACGAATACTTCATTTGTGATTGATTATCAGTCTTTTCTTCCTTTCTGCATGCGATTTACCATTACAATGGCCTTTCTGCCTCAGGCCACTGCACTAAAAGAATGGAAGCGTCTTCTCCCTCTCAGCTCTCAGTTACTCTGCTCGCTTACTTCACAATTTTCTGACTTGTCAAAAAAAAAAAAAAGAAAAAAAAAGGCTGGGGGAGGAGGAGAGAGAAAGTCCATTCCTAAAACCCTTTAGAGGGGTTTAAAATGTGAAATAACGCCATACTTATTGGATTAAAAAGTGAAGAAAAAGCTATCGGGAAACCTGGAGAAGCAGGTGAAATGAATCCTCTGGGAAAAACGTTAAGGGGATAGCTGAACTCTTTTCATTTTCGGTGCTCTCCCCGATGAGCTGCCAGAGCTGCAGCAGCTACTGCTGCTCTGAGGGAGGGTGAGGAAGTGAGGGGGAGAGAGATGGATTAAGGCAAGCAAGGCAGTGCTGCCCAATTGTGCACATCAAGCATGCAATTATAAAATGCAGTGTGCAAAAGCTGGGGCTCACCCTTTTATTATGCCCCCGGAAACCACCATCTTTCTATTGTCCTTGCCAAGGAATTGTAACAATCCAAACTGCCAGTTGCTGAAAACACAATGGACCTGCTCCAAATCAGCTCAGTGGAGCACTGCTAATAATTCTGCTCTCATAAAGCACTTTTCCTCTGCATGGAGACTACCAGCTTCCCTGGACATATTTCTTTTCCTCATTTACATTGCCAGAAAAGGCCAATGCTTTCCCAAAACACGGAGTAAGAAATAACACCAAAAACTCGGGATACTTTTATTAATGTAGGCAGTTGCCTACCACAGAACATGTGGATGTGGGTGCATCTGCTCTTCCATATGTGCAGGCTTAGACGCTTGGCCCATCACTTAACATATTTCACAGCATGTGTCACTGAAGGTGTGCAAAACCTTTCCTGATTTTCAGTTGGATATCGAATGGGATAATAGAGAGAGGAGACCAGAGCCCACTGCCCTTCCTGTTGGCATAGCCGAGGAAACACACAGTAGTGTCCCTGTCTGTAAGGCACCCCCAGCTTTTGATCTCACCGTGCCCGGGATGTGCATTATCTCTCCTTCACGTTTTGCAAAGCTGTTAGGACCTTGTGTTAATAAAACCTTAAAGATCTGTGGGGGAAAAGCTTTGGAGCTGGGACTCTAAACCCAGGAATCCACGCATTTGTCCGTGCCACCCGTTCCCATTCCCTTCCCTTTAGGATGTTATAGGTTCCCAGAGCCTTCTATTTGCCCCACTTGTCCCGGGTCTCATTCCCAACAGCCATGGAGACAAACGCAGAAAAGAGGCCCCTCACCTTATTTTTCATGGTAGATGGCTCCTCAATCCTTGCTTATACTGAGCTTTGCCCCCTCAGCTTCCCTCCCAGGGGCTGAGTTTTCATTAGCCTCACATCCTGGTCAGGCTCACAGATTGCTGTTACCCAGAACTCACCCTTTAGCCTGACTCAAATCAGATTTCTGAGGTTTTACACTCCTAATGTTTCAGTGTAAAAACCCTCACTCCAAGCCACCACAAAGAGTAATTCATTTCCATCCTCTGCACAGCCCTTCAAGGGACAGGCGAAGGCTCCGGGAGCTCTCTTGGGGCCATGCCTCCTCCTATCCACAGCCAGCAGGACTAGTTAAGGCTGTTTAAGGACACACCAGCCTGTTAATAAGCCGAGGCACTTCCCTGGATTACATCCATTTCCCATAGAAAACGTTTGTCACCACACCTATCTGCAGACACCAGGTTTCCAGTGAGAGCTGTATTTCTCACGGGGCCTGCTGCATCTGATGATTAAAAGTTATCAACATATTTCTGAGAGACAGTTTTACTTGTCCTCCAGCACTGCGGTTCATTTCAAGTGCTAAATCCAACATCATCTTCACCAGAACTCCACCAAATTTGTCACCATTGCAAGCACAGAATTTTCTCCTCTTACCACCTCCAGATTTCTATTTTTTTCATCCTGTTAATCCAGCTCTAAAAAGGTCACATCCAGGTGCTTCCACGTATAGGAGACTCACAAGCAGCTAAGGGAAAAGGTTAGATCAATCACCCAAAAAGGGCTGCCAAATACTGTGCTTCTTCCTGAGCGGGCTGTTATTCCACACAGGAGTTCCTCTCAGGACAGAGCTGAGATACTCCTTGCTGGGATGCAACCAAAAGAGACCCGGGCTCAGAAAAGTGCTTTCCACACAGAATAATATATTTGAGGTTTTGCACCGTTTCGGTGTAAGAGAAAATAAATTTGGAATAGTCATGTCAGAACCCTTTCCCTCATCGAGCACTACACTGCTAAAGCAGGAAAAATTACCACTGATTTCACTTTTCAGATGTCACAATCAAACCCTGTATTTATCATCAATCAAGGCAGCTGGCAACCGCTCCGTCTTTTCCTAAATTCCTTCAAACATTCCAAGTTTCTTGTGCAAATGAAGTTCATCAGAGCAACATTGCCCCCGTCTGCTGAAACCAGAAATTGTCACAGTTTAAACTGATCGATTTACACACTAACTTTTCCTCAGCTAATAGGCATTTACTATGCTTTTCCCTCCCAAAAATGAAGCAGGATCAGTCCTGAGTGTTCAGAGCGCCTGATCTAATCAAAGACAGGAAATTCAGCTCCTAAATTTTGTACACACCTGTTACCGCCCTTTTGGCAGGAGGACAAAACACTAGGCTTAGTTTAAATCAATCTGCTGCTTTGTTCTATCCTGTAAGTTCAGAAGAAGCAGATTCACAATTTGTGTCTAAAGAGAAGTTTTGTGAAATAATGTGAGTCCTCCTACCTTTCACAGAGACCCAATGGGCGACTTGCTGATGGCCATACAAGAAAGCATGAAAAGGCTGAGAAAGAAGCGCTCCTTTTCCCTTGGTCCCTGGTTTTATCACTGAAGAACTTCTCTTTTCCTTCCTTCTTTCCTTTCCTTCTGTGTAAGTTGAGGAGCGTCAGGAATTTCAAATAATGGACATCCTTCAGGCACCAGTGGGCCCAGCTTCTTCCTCTTCCCAGGAGTCCTGAAGCCATTCACCTAAATCTGCAGTAGGACGGAACAAAACACAAGCGTCAAAAGACACAGCACTCCCAGATCAGCTCAGGACCCCTTCAGGAATAAATCATTCCCTCTTGGGGTAGCAATTCCCCTGGAAGTTTATTATATAAAAAATCAGGAACAAATATATTTTTAAAAAAGGCTTTCCTATACTTACCTCCAATCAACTGTAACATATCCATCTCCTTAGCTCTGGAAAATGTCAGTCTGGCATCTAAAAGAAGAAATAACAGGAGGGCAAACATGTTGAGGCTCTACATGGCATCAAAGGGATTGCAAACATCAACTAATGTTCAAAAGGTGTTTCCATAGAAAAATTCCTAGGGCTACACAGGGAACCTCCACTCAGATTCCCAGCTGGATTTGATTTCATCTTCCTTCCAAACCACAGAATACGCTTGTTTGTCTGGATAGGCCTGAGGTAAAAATGGGAAAAATCAGACAGAGAAAGGAGAAAACAGAGATCTGAGAGTGAAAGGAAAGAACAAAGCTGAGAAACAGAAGTAACGAGTGAAATCAATGAATCCACATCCTTTTGGTGTTGGAAAAGGCACTCGTCTTTGAAGTCTGAAAGGAAAGAATTTTCTTTGCAGAACACGGAAAAGATTCTCCATTTAACATTGCCTCTGGCACAGAACTGCTCTGAGTTGCTCAGTTCCTGAAAGCAAACTGAAAAGCAATAAGCCAAGGTGAGGAACAGATCCTTCCCTCTAAGGAGAGCACAAGCACTGCCACAACTGAAGGATGGGAATCCTGGGCATTTGAGCTCAGAACGGCAGGTTTTCCCTCTGCACCTGAATTTTCATCTATCTGATGTCACCACCCTGCTGAAAACAGTGTTCGAATCAGAAATCAGGAATCGAAGAAGAGTCACAGTGCAACATCACAATCTTACAGTGTTCCCACCCCAAATAAGATGATTACTGAACAGTTCAAACCACCATTAACAGCCTTTAACCAGCCCTGAAGTGGCTGGTGGGTATGGCCCAGGTATTTGAGTAGAGTATCTGCTGGCATAAATCACTCCAATCCCTTCCTCTGAAGCTCTATCCCCCTCTGCACAGCTCACCATCCTCTCTCTGGGAGGAACGGATTATTTTGAACACAAGCAGTTTACATTTGCACCTTGATACCTTTTCAGAGGTATTCCCAAATAAGACGGAAGTTACTCAGGAACTTGACCCTAAGAGAGTTATTTTGTCCCCAGGAAAACTGCTGTTTCAGGAACGACAGGGACCGCTGGGTGCTCCAGACCGGGACTCCCAGGAAACAAGAGATAAAAACAGGACAGTTGGTGTTCTGCAAAAAGCACCTTTTCCCGATGGGGAAAAGACATCAAGTATATAAAGTTTCTCGCTGGAGCCAAGCTTTGACTGACACCTGAGGGAGAAATCAAACCCTGGGTACGGCGTTTATTGGCTCTCCCTCATGCACATGGATCGGCTCCAGAGGGAGGAGTTTGTTCCCAAGGCTACCGAGTCAGGCAGAGGGGCTGGAGGAAGAAGCAGGTGGCTCCCAGCAGGGCTTGGGCGGTTGGACTGCCAGCCCGCAACACGGAAAAACCAGCTGCGAAGGCGGGGTGATGAGTGTCCCCCTCCTTTCCCAGTCCCACAGTAAGGAGTAAAACCTCAGTGCCCTATCCAAAATCCAGGAGAAACAAAGCCCAGCACTGCCTGCCAGAGGTAGGTGCTGCCCCCTCCTAGGTGAGTTTTCATGCTTCGTTAACACCTGAGACTGTTGGAGGACTAAAATCTCGCTTGAGGATATCATAGAGCTTCAGGATATCGTATTGTATTTACCTAAACACTCGTTTGTCTCCTATCCCTGTGGATAAATCTTTTTGCTGCTTCCTCTTCTGGGTGGTGCAATAAAAGCCTTTTCCTCGAGCTCTTTTCCACTTGGGATCGCAGGGCAGCACAGAGAGTGGAGACCTGAGGTCTTTTTCAGTTGGTTAATTCTTATTTTTCTGTAGTAGTCCACGTAAAATCACTTTTCTCCTTTTGTCTGTCTTTCGGCACTAGGTGGATAGTTTTTTCTCTTGTAAATGAAACGATGGTACCCTTTAGGAATGGTTATGTGTTTTTCATCTTAGTCAGATATATAAATAAATCAACATCCTCGCTTGTCTCTTGAGTTTGCTCAGACTTAACCTCTCCAGCTGAGGATTTTGTTTTGGGCCCAGTTCCTACACCTGTTCCTGGAAACTTGTATCATGGTGGTCTTTTGGATAACCTGAAATGAGGGACAGCCTATTGACACCTGTGTGTTCATTCCTGAAATCGAGATCCAAAATGGGACAGTCAGACATGTAGTTTCCTTTTCTGAAGTAATTGCCTCTTGACTCTGCACCCTCTCTCTCACCCTGAAAATACCAGAGAACACAGAAACTTGTCCTCTCTGACGAGATTGGTGTAAAAATAAAAATATTCCAGTTTTTATGACGGAACTGGGTTTAGGGCAAGATGCTTTTGAGTCTTTTACTTTGGACCCTCTGGGCTTTTCTCTGGCGGGAGGAACTCCCCTCACCCTGAGGGGAGGAAGTCCCCTCACCCTGACCGTGAGTTACCTTCAGTCAGCTCACGGTCACCTCTCCAAAATGTGCCACCTTACCGGCAAAGTGCCATATGGAAAATGATCCAGGCCCTTCCCTACCCCCGTGCGAGAGGATTTTATCTCCACCCTCAAGCACGGCATCGCTAAACCACTTGGGACCCCCAGACCACAAAATGGCGCCCGCGCCGTGAGGGGGCAGTGGCCATGTTGGGGCTGAGGGGCTCGGCGCCGCAGCTCCAGGTGGAGCGGGCGGGTCCCGTAGGAGCAGCCGGCGGCTCGGCATGGCCCCTTCCCGCGGGGGAGCGGGAGGAAGGAGTTTGGCGGCTCTCCTCACGGCCGGGTGGGTCGGCAGCAGCGCCCTGCGGAGCTGGGAGCGCGGTGTTAGGGAGCGCTGAGGGCACGGAGCTGCGCGGGCGTCCCTCCGTGTCCGCGGCGGGAAAGGGACGGGAGCTGTCCCGCCTGAGGGGAGGCGGCTCCCGGCGGCGCCTCAGACCGCCAGTGGCTGCCACGAAGAAGGGCGGAGGGGTTTTTCCCCCTCTCCTCGCGTTTCTGGCCCCTCAGGGTTGGGCTCTGAGACCAAGCGCTCCGCTTTTCTCCCTAATGTGCCCACAGGGAACGCCCACGGGGCGGTTGTGTCAGACAGAGGGTTCGTTCAAGGTGTTAAGTTAGCCAGGTATGGAAAGTGCTGCTGTCTCTTGCCTTGCGGTGTGGTCACAAGTGCTCCAGAGGACCAGTCACTCGGGAAAATCCGAATAACCTAAGTAAGAAGCCTATCATTACCATGTGGCTTGAAGCTGCCACTGAATAATACATTTTTCTCCTTTTTCTCTTCTTTTTTTCCTCTCCTCTTTTTCCTTCTTCTCTTTTTTCCTCTCTTCCTCCCTCTCTTTTTTTCCTCTCTCCCTCCCTCTCTTCCTTTCTTTCCGTCTGGGTTCATCCTGACAAAACAAACCAGAAGATTTGGAAAAGGAAGGAGGCTTTTCTCCCCTTAAATATCTTTAAGTCCTCCTGCAGTTTTAAAATTAGATGGGCAGAATTAATTTTGTTACATACAGTTGATTGGTAATAGATTAAAAAGTAAATACACATCTTTTGTTTTCACAGGTGCTCTTCCAGTGAGCAAGAATATCCAGGAATTAAGGTAGTACACAGGATTTGTTTGCTATTAGAAAATTCCTGTCCCTGCTATGCGTCATTATTTTTTTTCCCCAGAAGGCAGTGCTTGAATTTAGTGATTTTTGTACACAGTTGTATATCTAGTATTTGAAAGTTTGAGAGGCACAACAGGCTTCCTCAGGGAGAAGCTTCCCTCCAGGAATAACACTGTAGCGCTCCTGGGTTAGAAAACAACTCATTATTTAGTTGTAAAAACCAGCAGTAAATCAGCTGAAGTATTATACCTATGAGGATGAAACTCCCTGTGAATCCTGTTCTCGAAATGATTTTATTTTTGTTTCTGAATTCAGACAAAAGGAGTCTGAGTTAAAAGTACAGTTAAAAAATAGTACTGGAGAGCTGGAAGCTGCCAGCCAGCAGCAAGACAAGGTGCTGAGGGAGGCTGGCAGCCAAAATGAGCATCTGACAAAGGTGGTCCACAGCCACGAGGAATTACTTCTGGAATTACATGGCATGCTAATGGACTGCAAAGACAGCAGGAGCAGGAAGCTCTGTGAGCATGAGGACGTTACCAGCCTGCTCAACCCCAGCCTGAGCGCAGCATTCCGTGATGTCCTGCGGGATTTGGACTCAGAGGTGGCACATCTCAAAGAGAAGCTGGTTCTGGTACGTGAGCAAAGCCCTCATTGTCCTTCCCATGCTCTGTGTTCTGGCTTTTAGGAAATGCGTTTGGAAACTCCATGAGCCTCCTTGTAACAAGGCCTAGGGAAAGGGTTATGGCACAAAGAGCTGCAAATGCCGCTTTGCAGTGAAGGTGGCAGGTGCTGTGCTCCAGCCTTTTACACTGCTCCCACCTCGACACTGGGTGTTCTGCTGGGCTTTACCACATTTCCACAGCTCGAGGTGGATCCAAACAGGAGCAAATTGCACTTTAGAATCTGCTGTTCAGACTGCCTTTTCAGGGGTTTGCTCTGTCATCTGTTCCCAATAGGTGGAGGAAGAACTGCAGTCACTGACAAAAGATTCACAGACCCAAAGAGAAATTCTGCTTCAGCAACATCAAATTAGGTACCTGTTCTCTGTTTGCTCATTCATGAGGCATAACCAGACATTTTTTATTGTTCCACAGAGAATTCCTTTATGATGATGATGGTATTTGGGGTGGGGTGACTAGGGGGTAGCAAGCAATGTTTTTGAGGACTTCAGTAATTGTTCCATTGAGATGTTTATTTGCTCCTGACTTTCTGCTGCTTTTTCCTTCCGTGCTGACCATCTCCTGGTTTATTTACTGCTGCAAAAATTCTATTTTGGAAGAATCTCTGCACCTTCCTTTTCTAAGTGTCACTTAAGTGGACATGTGGCATTTGTTGGGACACTGGTTCTACCATTAAAAGAAAAGATTGGAAGCAATTTTGCTGGTTAAAACAGAGCATTTTGTCCTTCCTTGTTTGAGACATCCTAATTTTTGCCACGCCATCCACTTGGGTTATACAGTAACCCCTTCAAAATAAAACTATCCATAACTCGATACTTAATAACGGGACATTGAAATGATTACATTTCTGACAAGTGACAGAAGTTACTATTTGCCAAGGTGAAATTATCACCAGTGTTTTCTTTTGGGAAGAGGATTGAGCAGCTGAGAGAAATGATCATGAGCAGGAGGTGGCAGCACTGCCTCACAAAGCTTGCCAGCAGCATCCAAAGCCTGGTGGAGACAGATCATTAAGTCTGGGTTTTGATTATAGTGTAGAAAACGTGAAGAGTAACCTTAATTTGAGAGAAAGATTATGCTGCTCCCACACTCCACTCTCTGCCCTATTATTTTGGTTTCTCAGTGCTTTTGTTTAAACGAAGCACTTGTTGCACAGTGAAATGAAGGAAAAAAAGGGAAAAACCAGAAACCCCGCAAACCACGCAATATAGAGGAGGGACAAAATATCCATGTGTTGAGGAGTCTGAGGCTGCTTCTCCTTTGATGGTTCTTACAGTTTGTAATTTCTCCACCTCAAACTTCTCGTAGAGAGCAAGCAAGAACCGGAAATTCGGTGCCTCCACGTCAAGTCTGTCACCTGGAATCCACAGTTCGTCAGCTCCGTTCCGAGGTGGGAGAAGCAAAGAGGATCTGTGCAAACAAGGTGTGTTTGGATTTGCCTGTTAACATGCCAGTGAAAACGGGTGTGTGGAGATCTGAAATGCTCCAGAGACAGGAGGAAAGTCTTTTGATGGCGGATTGCTTCAGAAAAATGGTGTGCACAGTAAGATAAATTACATTATCTTAAACTTTGCACATAAGAGTATCTTTATTAAATAGCTTTGTAGACTGGTCCATCATCTCATACACTGGGAGAAACTGCCTCCTTTCAAAGAAAGTGAACACCACTTGGTACAAAACATGTTTGCCTGGAAGTTTCTGAATGTAGCCACAGTGAAGGAATAGTCCTCTGTGGAAAAAGGTCTTTTTTTTTCCCAAAGGGTTATTTTACCATTTCAGTCAGCAGTTATGGTGTAGGTAAGGGACTTCTGAAGAGCTCTGGCTCAGGATGGAAGCCAAATTACTCTCCAGCACCTCAATTAACTCTGAAATGAAACTGAGCTTAATCACTAAAAGAGGACAACACAATTATGAGTACACCCAGGGAGTAACTCTGCTGGGCCAAAAGATACATTTGTACTTTTTTCAAGTAGAACCTAGAAGAAAACTAGAAGAACTCCAATGCACTGTTTAAAATTGAATGCTTTAAGATAATTCTTCATGCATATTGGCCTTTTTCTAGGTCAAAGACCTTGAGAAGGAGCTGCACCTAGTTCGTTCTGAGACAGCAGAAGCTCAGACAGACCAGGCATGATATTGCCAAGAATCTGGAAATCCGAATGACCAGATTCATCAATTGTTGGTAAAAACAAGGGATAGTATTGAAAAAACTCTTGCTTTCTAAAAGCCTCTCCTTTCTTTTGGTGTTCAGATTTGCACCTTGCTTGTTTCTCCTTTTAATTAACTTTGAGGATTATTTCTAACTAGAAATTAGAATTAGCTGTGAAAGGCCCAAGGGCCTGTGCCAATAGCAATGAGGGACATTGGGAATTAAGACTTAACCTTGTCATAAATTCAAAGCCACAGAAACCTATGCAAATCACATAAAGATGCTGAGCTATCCCCACTTTAACCTCACAGTTAAGATCCCTCTGTTAAGGAACCTTGGTCCCTTAAAACACATATTTTGCAAGACTTATCCAGTATTCAGGCAGTAAACAACAGCAAAAGTTATGATTAACAGAATTGCCTATCGGTAATTCTGTTTAGGCCACATTTTAAATTCATATTGTTGATATTAGTAGCTCCGAAATGTGTATGTTAGTGCTTTAAACATTATTTACATTTTAAATTATCATTAAGAGAACAAAAAAATCTTAAATTTATTTAGGAGGGAGATGACTTTTATTTCTCATAGACTGAACTCCGTAAAAAAGAGGTAGAACTAAGCCTAGGAAAAGAGCAGAACAAGCAATTTTGGGATCAGAACACGGACAACAGCATCACCATGGATGAGCTCAGGAGACAGCTGGACAACAGAAACATGCAGCTGCAGAGCATGGAAAAGGCACTGAAGGAAATGAGGGTGGAGTGTCGCAGATAAATGGAGTGCCAGGTCGGTGATTTTGACTATAAGCCTCCAAAATGACTTTTTGTACCTTTCCAGAAGGTTTAATGCTACCAGATCTACCAAACAAACTGTTCAATGGGGTATTTTCGGCAGTGAGTGTGTCTGTAAGAGTGGTTAGTAAATTAAAGGCCTTTGTAATGCTTTACTTCAGGCAGTATTTAATGAAAACATAGTGAAGTTTGTGTTTACAAACCAGCGAGTGCGGTGTCAGAATTCCTTCTGACAAAGTAGACGCTGCCTTTACACTCCCCTTTCTTCCCACCTTCAACCCCTCAAAAGTGAGCTGTAACTAGATAACCTGCTTTGTATTATGAGTGAAGATCCAGGTGATTCCTTTATTTTCTACCGAACCATAGACTTGAGCTTACTCACACAGGATTCTACATATTCTCAATCCATTGTTTTTTGATGAAAATCCTCCCACCAGGAAGTTCACTTTTTTCCTTGTCTTCTACTTTGCACTGTTACCAGTTTCTGAATCACAGTACTTTGTGCTATAAATGGTGCATATTGCTGCTTGCAGGAATTAAATCAGTAATAAATTATTCATGTAGTGGCTTTTTCCCCAGCTTTACAGTGCAGCCAGTCAAGTTTTATCACTTAAAGTTCTTTAGGCTTAAATGCTCTGAATTTTGTACTAACATTGCCAGTTGATTAATTTTTTTTACATCAGTTTAACATTTTTTATTTCCTGTGTTTAAGAAACCAATATTCTATTCTGTTATTAAAATGGAGAGAGAGGAGCCAGAGCATCCTGACCTAATTTTTCTGTACAACTCAGGTGTTGAAGATGTACTACAGAAAACCAGAAATGTGCCAGGACACTCAAAAGGTAGAAATAAACAAATCTCTTGGGTGATCCTTGTGTTGTTATTCTTCAGATGGCAGCAAGCGAGGAAAAACATGAAAGCATTGGAAGAATCTCCTCTTTGACTGTGCAGCTGGAGATGACCGAGGAAGCACTCCGTAAAGTCACGGAAGATCTTGCAGCCAAACAGAGGGATTTGGAGGCTGCTGAGCGAAGAGGGGCAGATCTGGTGGCCTGTCTGCAGGAGGAGAGAGCCCTTGGGGCTACCAGCCAGGAAATCAGGGAGCTACGTTCCCAGCTTGGCTGCAAGCAAAGAGGAGTGCTTACATAAGGTGCACTCGGAGTGTGAGGCACTGAAACTGCGGGTCTTGGAGAAGGGAAGGATCCTTGAGATCTTCCAAAAGCGAATTGATAACGACCCAGATCGTGGGCCAGCATGGTCGAGCTGCTGGAGCAATGGAAGTGGAGAAATCCCAGCTGAAAAAAGAAATCACTGACCGGAAACTCAAAGCAGAAGAGTGTAAGGTGTGCCAACAATGCTGTGTTTACGTCTCTTTATGACAGTAAATGTTTTATGGTTTTAGATCTCTGCCTTAATGTGCTGATACTGTGGTTTTGAAGAAGGTTGGGCAATGCCCCATGAATTCTAACAGCACTCAGTTAGTGGGCAGAGGAGGATAGTATTATAACATTACCACTAGAAATGAATAATTCTCTGGTGAAAAGCAGCTGCCAAAAGGCTGGCGAAAGCTGGAATGACCTTGGTGAGATGAGTGTCCACGCCAGAACAGAACCCAAAATACCAAGTGTTACTGAGCAGCAGCAGACAGGCAGCACTCAGAATTCCAAACTGAGGACTGGTTATTTCTCAGACAAGAAACACAGGATGTGGTAGTCTCATGCAGGTCAGCATCTTCAGAAGAAAAATCACTCCAGACAGGGAATTTCATCCTCTCTTGTGAGAAGGCTTTTGGGTGCACATGGGGGGGCTGCTACAAGAGGATGGAAATCATGTTCATATGCTACACAGGGTAAGGTTAATTATTCTTTAAAGGCGTCAGATCCAATTGTGCTGCACCCTCTTTGCCTGGATTAGCAATTTTCACACAGGGAATTGGTCTTTTTTACTCTGGTTTTCTTTCTTGCCCCAAACTGAGATTTTAAGTAGTGGTGTCCACACATCTTTGTGGTTATTTTATATAATTATGTATTATTACACATAATTGTTTTTTATGTAAGCAGAGTGGAAATGATGAGAAAGAAGCCAGGATACATGAAATGGAGGCCAGGCTGAGCGAGCTGGAGCTGGAGAAGGTTCAGCTGGTTAACGCATGCACCGAGAGGCTCCAGGCACTGAATGATGCAAAACTGGAAAAAGACGAGCTCCTGCAGGAGCTCCAGGCTGGCCAGAGGGAGCTAGCTGGCCTTGCAGGTAGGGAGCCTCAGCTCAGCTCCCCCAGCTGCTAATTTGGGCTCATGTTAAAAATAAAAGAGCAGTCTGCTAGCTGAATCCAAATATGGCTGCCGGTACAGCACAAGGTTCCTGCCAGCACGGGATGGTCAGATTGTTCCAGGGAGCTGTGTCATGGCGTGAGATTCTGGCACGGAAAGAGGGGAACACAATCTTTATGGCCCATCTCACTATGAGCAAAAATATTTAGAACTGCTTGAGTCAAGAGATGAAAAAAGCAGATCTAGTAAATCACAGAACAGCGACTTGATCCTTTTTTTTCAAAAGTGGTGTGTAAGAGCAGTACTGGATCCCATTAACCATCTATGGTCAAATTATAGTGAAACTGTTTTGTTGTGATTTTGCTACAACGTTATTAAAAGTTGATGTTATGATATTATTAAAAGTTGATGCTTCAACTTCTATGTTTTCGCAAGTAATGTGTGAGAAACCCCATCAAGGTGTATTATTAAAATGTATACAGATGTATCAAATTAAAAATACCTTTGAAATATATAAATATGAATATATTATTTAAAATTTATAAAAAGCAAGGTCTGGATCCAAGGAAACTACCAAAGTTCAAGGGTATTCTCAGTTCAATCTGCACAGCAGCTGGGCAGACGCTGCTGGTCACGTGCTTTGCTCTCTGCACACCCCTGTACCCTCAGGAAGTACCCCTTGGGAGCATTCCCTTCATCACAAGTTGGCAGCAGATCTGTAATCTTAGTCTAGAATAAGGAAATTTTTTTGTCACTCTAACTTCAATCTTGACTTATTCTCACCAGAGGCATTTCAAGATTCGAAGAGGAATTATCAGGGCGAAATCAAGGAGATGGAAACCACTGCAAACAGACTGAAAATGCACTTGAAATCGGCCCAAACTGAACTGAAACAGGCCAGGACTGCTCTGAAGACTATGGAGGGATTTGATGGCAATGGTAACTATGGATTGAACTTCCCAAAAATCACACACGTTTGTCTTACCAACAAGAGAATATTTGTAAGTATTGCAGTCATAATCCTCATTGTTCATTGAGAATTAACCTTGTGTTTTCCAGCTCTGGAAGCTGCAGCGAGAATGCAGAAGCCGATCACAGCCAAGAGAGGACAGATAGATGCACTACAGAGCAAGATTAAATTCTTGGAAGAGGCAATGCCAAACGCAGCTAAGGTCACAAGAGCTCCGTGTACAATTATTTAGCTGCATTTAGAGGGATTTGTCTTGGGAGAAATGCATGGGCAAAAGCACAGTCAGCCCATGAAGGACCAAAAATAGTTTTACTTGCTGTCCACAGAAATCAGCCTTCTGCACAGCCACAGGTCTTAATTTGTGTTTGTTCTTCTTGGAAGAACGAGAGTAGCTGCAATGAGAATCAGGCTATTACGTATCAGTTCTTCCTAAAATGTCGACTTACACATTCTATACCCTTCTGACCCTGGTCCATAGTGCTTCCCCTCTGGATTCTGAGGCAGTTCTGGATGTAAACTCTCTCTGTCAGGGGCTGTCTATCACCATGAGTCCTTTTTCACTTTATGTGACAAATCACTCAGTGACCATCAGCCGTAGTTCACTGAATGATCATTTATATCTCTTCACTGTAACCTGTCCTGTTTCTTCATTGGCTTGGGATCCTGTGGATCCTGAAGCTTAAGATTCCAGTTTCAAAGTGGATCCAGAATCTGAGGTGTTGTTTCACAGAGACCAGTCCAATTGCATTTTTCCTTGTAATACCTGTCTTTCTCTAAGATGCAATATCTAAGCTTCTCACAGGATTAATTCAGGTATTTCAAAGATAAAAGGATTAAAAAAAAAAATCACAGAAGACAAATGTGTGTAATGTATAAGATCTTGACTCGTACTTTTTCCTCATGTTAAATTCAGGAGAAGCATTACCTCAGAGAAGAAAATAGTAAATGAAGTCAAAAATTGAGCTGTATTAGAGCGGAAAATATCAGGATTGCTGGGGACCTGGAGATCCTGAGATCATAAGACAAATGGCTGAAGGAAAAACTATCTAAGATGGAGACAGCCCTTGATAAGGTAATTTAAAGAAACTCTCAGTTCAGGGAGACTTCTGGATCTTTTCCTCTACTGTCACCTGGGAAGAAAAGAGTTGGATTTAATACGTTCTTTTCACGTGTACTGTAAGATCCTCACCTGAAGAGTTTTTTAATGGTAAAAGGCTTCTATTTTCATTATGAGAATTCTTTATTTACTCCTTATTAGCTATGGGGAATCTAAACTACGGGGAATTTAAAGTAAATGTATTGTACAGGCTGTAGAACCTTCCACTGACTCTGGGCACAGCTGCCTTCTCTGTTGTTCCATATGAGGGAATTGTTAAAAAGCATGGTGTTGTTTCGTTTGCCTTTTACATTTTTTAGGTGAGGTTTCTGTTGCTGGCATACCTGACCCTTGAGGCTAGGTCTGGTCTGACTGGCACAGAAATCCCAGGTGCCCTGCAGGTAAGCTGCTGCTCTTCCAGAAGGAAGAGTCCTTTCAGGAGTCTGAACTGTTTCAGATGTCAATTTCTGTGCAAGGTGTCGTTCTCAAATTCCTTTTTAAAAAAATGACAAAAGAATTGTGATACCTCCTCCCAGGTGTAGCATTTGTTACTTTAAATGCTTGTCCCTGGAAGCTTACCTTTCTCGCAGTGTATAGATATTCTCGCCCCTTTTCAGAGTCAGTTTTTTAAGGAAGAAAAAGTATAGTTCTGCCTCAGTAGCACAGTTGAATTTTCAAATCCCAGAGGTGTTCAGTAGGTCTGGGACTGGCTCTGACAGGATCAGCTCCCTTCTGGGACGTTCTGGCGTGCATATTATGGCTGCAAGGGTTGTATATGCAGCTGCTTTTGTGAGCCTGTCAGCAGAGGCATCCTGCAGTATTTCTGTGCTGATAGCAGGAGATAAATACAACGTCCCTGTGTGCACCTTGTTTCCTTATCAGAGAGAGGACAGCAAAGAGTGTAATCCACAGGAAGTTAGCACAACTCACTGGTGCCCCTTCTGTGCTGTGTTGCAGAGTGCCAGTGCATCATCCAGTGCCAGGAGCAGGAAGCCATGTGCTGCAGGCTTCGGCACACCTTGGACGTGAGCGTGAGTGCCTTCCTGAGAAGCTTGGGCCTAACCTTAGGTGCCTTTGCTCTGGGGCCTGACTTTAGGTTTAACCCTCTGTAGTGCAAACGACTCTCAAAAGTCCGTGTTCTGAAACCCTTTTCTATGTGGAATTCCTCACTGCTGCACAAGGCATGTCCATAATTCCAGGTTTTTCAAGTGCTATTTACGGTAAGGACAAGAAACTAATAGAGTCCGATCCCTATCTTTACTACTGAGATGAATAGAGAATGTTTTTTTACTTTTGCCTTGTTTATAACCATGGACTCTTCAGGCTGCAGTGAGGCTGCTGCTCTAAATGAATGGTATCTTGGGAACAGCAGTTTTATCATAAGAAATTATCATTAATTTTAGGGAACCACCCCAGCTGCTGGCTTTGAAAGAGGAACAAAGTGCTGTATTCAAAATACAACTCTACATAAGCAATACAAAAAGTACTTCAGAGGGAGAATGACCAAGGTGGAGGAATTTTATTGTTTTTCCTCAGGAGCTGCAGGGCCCAGGCTACTCCTCAGCTTTTGCTTCAGGGAAGCTGCAGCACATTGTGCCTGTGTCCCACCTGCACTCTCCTGTCCAGCCACCTGCCCTGCACCTGCCCAGCTCTGCCCCTCAGGTGAGTGCCTGCCTCAGCATGGGACACTAGCATGTCCCAAACAGTAAAAATAACGTGGAGTTTCTGCATGGGAGAGCATCTGCTCAGAGTGTCCAACAGCGAATTCCTAACACCAAAGATGAAATATTTTCTGTAGCTTCACATGTGCTGTGTCCTTTCAGATTTTTTTTTTGTGCAAAAAACAATGAGAGACCTAAAAAATCCTATAGATTGTGCTAAGAGTTTATTTTACCTCTACCACCAATATCATTTATAAACTATTGAATTTGAAGGTACTGATTTGTAAGCAGTTTGGTTTTCACTTTTTTTTTTGGAAATCACATTTGACAGTGAAAATAGATTTGTACATAGTTCTTGATACATTTAATAATCAGCTTGATATTTGAATCTCCCTCCAAGCTGGCTTTCATCGATTTTGATCAGTTTTATCCACATCATTGTTCTTCCTTTTGGTTTTGTACATCTTCCTTTAGATTTAAATAAAATTCTAGTGCTGTTCTGATTTTTCATTACAGAAAACATCAACACCAATCTCTCATGGAGGAAAAAAAAAAAGTCTTTAGCTATTTTCTTTATAGATTTTGTATAAATCTACAGAAGTGACCTGATCTATCTTCCAGATATTTTCATTAATTTCAGCCACACAATCTGTAGGAGGCTACAAGTTAGTGCAGGCATCTTTCAGGAGTATTTTCTGGTTTATTTCCTGATGTGGTGGCAAACATTTACATCAAGGAACAAAGGATTAGTTAGTTCTGTGAAATCCCTGCAGCCTCAGGCGCTCCCATTCTCTTTTCTTGGAGTTAATTTATACTTCTGAAGATAAAGAAGGAAAAAGGACTGATTTTTAATTTAGTACAACAGCGAAGACCCAACAGGTTGCAGGAGCACTTGTATCAAAGTCAACTTTAATCTTCTTGGTTCCTGCATCATTAGTTATTGTACAAAATGAAGCAGCTCCAACACTTGAGACAGACTCTACCTGGGTGATAGTCTGCTTTCCCAGCTGGAATGTGGGAAAGGAGGGTTTGGTCTGACTCAGTATCACTTTGACCTATTATGAAGCTGAGGGTTTGTTCCTCATATAATCCCTGCTGAAACCAGGGTGTTGCCATTGAAAATTCCCCCCCCTTTTTTTTTCCAATGAAAATGGAGTAGCATAATGTTTCCAACCAGTTCCATCCCCAGGTGGTGCAAAGGTCAGTGGGAGCAGTGCTTTGAACATGTGAAATGCTGAAAAATCCAGTTTTCACTGAAAGACAGGATTCTTTGAACCAGGCCTTTGCCTCAAGTCTTGAGCAGTGAAATGAGAATAATATTGCACTTCATGTCTGAGATGGCTGTGGCAATAAAGGGGTTTGTAACTGCAGACAGCTCAGCTGCTACAGGCATGGGTGCCTGGGAAACACCCCATGTGCTCCTGTGTCTCCCTTCAGTGCTGCATCTCTGCCTGGTAGAGCAATGTCGCGGGTTAAAAAAGAGGAAACAAGAGTAAAAGGGAAAAAATATGTGCATTTGGATGAGTTGAGGTAAGAATTGACAAAAGAGTGCCTTTGTAAATACTTGTTAACTGAATTATTTAATTTCAGATGCCTTCCAAGCTGGACATTTTGAAGGAAGAACCATTGCAGGATCTAAAGAGGATTTTTCAAGAATTGTCAAGCTCAGGCAGTGACATTCCCTCCGTGGATCTCAGCAGCAATGGTGGGAGAAAATCCCCTTTAACAACCATGAGGAATGCAGTGTAAGAATAAGAGGTTTATTTCTGTTGTGTGCTGTGTACTTAGAGTGCCCTCTGAAACTGGGATCTGGCTCTTGACATGCTTCAGGAGCAGTGTGGGATGTGTTTTTGCAAGATGTGGTTTACATATAAGCTTGAAATAATCTGGAAGCTTCCAAAGCTTCTGTTGTTTGCCAGGTTCCTCAGATGCTTTAGGTGATAGGGAAATAGAAGGTGACCACACCATTTGCCTTTAGTGCTTGCTTTTATTTTCACTCAGAACTCCTTTCTTCTTTTCCTGCCCTATGTAAATATCCAAATGCAAGAAATTACTTTTTTTACCCAACACATGATAATTACAGTGGTACATGAAGCTGAAAAATCAATACAGCACAAATGCTGATGTTTCTAACCCAGAACATAAGGGTGCTTCATAAAGGAAAATGTAACTCATGAATTTTGATTAGGATTAAATCAAAAATGCAGCTGGAGAGGCTGCTACTGCAAGCACGGTGGAAAAGCAGATTTTAGGACAGTGAGAAGTGCTTTCACTTAGCTGAGTAACCTGCTGCTTACAGTACTCATTTGAGGTTCACTTTCTAAGGCTTTTTTAATACAGCCTCAGTCCTGAGCTTGTTGGTATTGTTTTATTCATAATGGTAAGAGCCTCCTGGGAGTTATAAATCAAAGCTGCCATGTTACTTTCATTCCTCTAAGCAAGAGCTCTGAAACATAGGTACATTGTTTGCTTTTAATTTCCATGTATAATACCTTGGAGACTCCATAAGAGAGCTTCACATTCTCACTGTGGATGCTGGCTAGCATGACCAAACTTTAGCATAATCCTTCCAGAGTGCAAGTTTTGCCCTCATTTTGCTTTCAGGGTTCCTTCCTGCTCATATCCTGCAGATCTTTGGTCCCAGGATGTTTCCCTGCTCCTTACATCCTTTGGTAAGTTTTCACTGGCAGCATTTGTGCCACATTGATGTCAAACTGAAACATTACAGAATATTTCAAACAATTTGGTCCCAATACAGTATCTTTTCTAGGTATTTACTCCAATACCTGTTTAGCAGGTGCTATTACAAAGTCTCTGTTACACTTGCTACAAAATCTGCATCTTGTTGCAAAGCAGCTCCCGGGAGGCTAATACCAGCACACCCAAAACTGATAACTTCCATGTTACTTGTGTACAGAGCCTGAATAGCATTCTCACATTTTTGGAGCCTAAGTTTAGGCTCTTGAGCTCTCGATTTGGGTATTTGGATATGGATGTGCTTTTTAGAGGAATCAACAAATGCTGTTTGCTTTCTTCCAAGTACTGGATGGGTCAGTACCTTTTAAACTGTGGTGACATGAATTTTGTAATCTAAGCAGAAATATAAGGATGTGGCTTTGAACAGCAGAGTTTGAAGATATTAATCTTAACCACCTTTTCTTCTCTTGGCCATAGATTATTCATTCTGTAAAAATTGCCAGCAGACACTGACATTGTTCTCTAGAATTTAAGCCACCGTGCTTCAGAGATAGGCTCTGTTCATTCGGAGGAGCAACTGCTCTGGGTATTCTTTTTGTACTTCTGAGTATTAAAGAAAATCTCCTGGGTAGTTACTGTCAGCCTTTCAGCAAACCAACTGCAGCATCCAGGGATTTTCCTAGTATCCAAAACAGCTGCAAGCAGGGGTTTTTTACACAGAAGACTTGAGAAGTAGTGGAGCAAGGGGAGTTTATAACGGACAGGGGGTCTTGGGTTGTGAGCAGCCGTGATATTCCCTGTTTGGGAAGTAAACAAGGAATAGAGAGCAGAACAAAAGCCATTTTGACATGCCAATGACTTCAACAGAAACAAGCATGTTTTGTAAGGAGGCTTTAGTCTCCTGCCTGCATGGGGATCCCTCCTCAGGTGTGTGCTCACTGCTCTTTGCTTGGACGTCTCCTAGGAAGCGCATCCATCCGCTCGGCAGCACCTCGGAACACATCCTCCCCTGAGCAAGTCCCTCAGGAGGGCAGATGCAGAGCAAGGTCTCCAGTACACTTGCTCTTAACTACTCCACCTGATGACCTTGCAGCTGGCCCTGCTGCCTCACCTGAGCACAGCCCAGCCTCAGGGAGGGTTAGCTCTCCGGAGGGAGCAGCCACAGCCGCACAAATAGGTACGTCCGGTCCCACGTCCTCATCGGTGTGCCTTCAGCCTCTCCCAGTTCTGTTCAAGCAGAAGCTTTGTTCTGTGATAAATGTACAGTGAGTAAAGTGTGGCAGCTAATTAATGTATTATGCAATGAGAAGATAAATTCCACGCACCACTAATTTTAAGGCCTGGTCAATTGCCTTATTCAGATTAAAAGGCTGTAAGGATGCTTGACATCAATATTTGCAGTAAAAAATATTTGCAATAGCTGTTGTAGTTACTGTACCACATTTAGTAAAGTACTGAAAATGTTAGTGTAGATTTTATTTCCTAAAATCTTCAATTTAAAGGGAATGTTTAGATAATTTATAATGGCCTTTTAAAAATTATTATTGATGATGTTATTATTATTTTGCCTAGCTTCTCAGCCCATGGAAGCTAGTGAACCGACACCAAAGAGGCTACAGAACAAGATGGAAAGCATACAAAAACTGGTGGAATCATTACAGACAAAGGTGCCAGAATTTACCAAAAATATTCCTGTTCTATTGAAAAAACACACATTCTCCAGAAACTGTTCTTGGTACCTGCCAAAGCACTACCTCTGCTTTTACTAGCACACACTAGTTTTACTAGCAGTACCCACTTCATTATCCTGCTCCCGGGAGAGTAATTAGATTAACTCCTCAATGCCCCTTAACTCTAATAAGCTTCAAGATCCTTAACATGTCAAACATGGCAGCTGCTCAGGGGTGTCCTCGTGTGCTGTCACGGCCAATTACAGGAAATTTTTAACAAGCTGATGATGCTTTCATGGAAACTTCAAGATTTCCAAAACTTAGTTGCATGAGCTCCTGGGATGGCAGGATGCCAAATGAGATGGAGTTTCTTTTCTCTGCACTTTTTCTTATTGCATATTTCAGTTTCTTCCCCTTTGCCCATTTGTCTTGTTGCATAGATATGGGAAGTTATTATTTCCCCTCATCACACAGTGCATTTTGTCAGGGAAATACAAGTGACCCGATGCAGATTAAACTAATCAAGTTATTTACATAAAGAAGTCAAAGGTCAAGTGTTCTCACTTTTGTTCTTTGCCATCCATTAATATCCTCAGTGGTTTTTCTGTATTCACATAAAGAATTGCAAACGAAAGCTGCCTTCGTAAGGGCTTGGTAGGTACAGCATACCTTGTTATGGGAGGTCTTTATGAAGCTTCAGGTGTCTGCACCTGAGGCCTCAACCTTTTGAACCTAAGGTGGTGTTCAGCTAATCTGTTCTTCTGCTATTTTCAGCCGCGTCGCCAGTGATCAGAACTCAGGAGGTGAAGACCAAGAAGTCCAAGGAAAAGGAGAGAAAGCTGTCCAAGTGAAGGCGCTGTAGGCGTCAGTGATCGCTTTCAAGTAGGTACATTGTGTTTAAAATGTTATGTTTTTAAAAATTAATAATAAAAGCCCTTACAATTTTTTAACTCTTGTTTATAGCTCTTATTTTAAACGAGCAGGAAGTACAGAGGAGTAGAAAGGGACCTTAAAAATCATCCAGTCCCATCCCCTGCCACGAGCAGGGACACCTTCCACGAGCCCAGGTTGCTCCAAGCTCCATCTAACCTGGCCTTGGACACTTCAGGGAAGGGGTAGCCACAGCTTCTCTGGGCAGCCTGTGCCAGGGCCTCACTCCCATCACAGGGAAGAATTTCTCCCTATGTCTAAGCTAAATTCTTCCTCTTTAATTTTGAGTTCCATACTGTACTGTGATTCATTTAAGCAGAATGGACTGCTCAAACTTTAGTGTGAGTCTTGTGTGAGGAGAAGAAATTGCTGAGTTGTTCCTAAGCTGTCCTCGGTTATTGCCAGCAGTATTTTAATTCGAGGATTTTTTTTTAGATTTCCTAATAATTTTTCCACTGTTTCTGATAGTTTTTGCAACTGTGTTGCTAGCTCAGTTGAAGTATTAATAAAAGCATCCTCCCTTTCCTATCAATTGATTGCACTGAAAATGAAAGTATTGGTTTAGATGGCTCATGTATCACAGTTTGGATTTGCCACATATACTGGACAAATCTACCAAAATTTTCTAAAGAAGAGAGTCAGGTGTAGAGAATAAGAACCCCTGGGAAAGGTCACTGCTAAGTGCACTCCCACTTGTGTTCAAGGAGCCAGGCTAAAAAGAGTTTCAGAAGCTGCAGCCGTGTGCCAAGGGCAGGGAGCAGGTGGAGGGGTCCGAGAGCCAGAGAGAAGGGAGGGACATCTGCCAATCCAAAACAGCAGCTGAACATCCTTTTGCTGGCATGTAGCAGAGCTGGGGACAGGTCTGGCCTTCCTCCCTGCCACCAGCAGTAGGCAAGGAACAGGCCCGTAGACACAGGAGCCTTAGAGCAGCTGAATACATCCTGGCCTCTGCAGCCCCAACAGCCCTTGTTATTCCATGTCACGCAGGCGGATGGCACAGGAGGACCGTTAGGCCAAGTTTGCCCACAGCAAGGACACCACAGATGGCAACCAAGCCCCGAGAGAGAAAACCTAATGCCAGGCTAACGTGTGGAGAGACTCCGCACGGTAAGTTCGACTCCCAGAGAGAATGTGCGATGGGCACGAGTTTTGCAAAGCAAACAAGCTGCAGTGAAGGTTTTTGTAGGAGACTTTAAAATGGTTTATGCCCAGTCCCCTCAGGCTGCTTGCACAACTCACCGTTCAGCTGCAGCATTCAGCATTTGTGCACCAAATTACTTCACAAAAAAGGATGGTTTGTGTTTCACATAAAGGTAATCAAATTGTCTAACTGGTCAGAAGTTTGTTGTCAGGGCTATGAGCAGGTGAACTTCAGAGGTAGCTCTGTGGTTGCAGGCTTTGCCAAGCTGTTAGCAGGACAGTTTATTGTTTGCTCAGAGATCTCCTGAGCCACTGGCTGCTAGATCCACACAGGAATGTCAACAATAAGTTGTTTGTCACATGTAGCTTGATTGCTCTCACAGCCAGGACATGGTATGAGACAGCTGTCAGCCATTCCAGCAGGATCTTTTTTATGCAGCAAGGCAACTTTGTTTAAATCTACCTTTACCTTTGAGCAAATAGATTGTTCAATAATGAGAAAACATCCCTGTGAACGTGGAGAAAGTACTAATAGGTTCCACCAGCAAAACTGAAATCCAGATTTCTTTCTTTCACCATACCCAAACCTTATTAATTTACGTAGCATAGGTCCTGCTGGGCAAGTGGTGATGGGAATGGCCTAATAATTTAGAGGCTGTAGCAAAAGTTCAGTGCAGGTCTTTGTAGAAACCGCAGCTGATCATTCAGCAAGATGATACAATCATGAGGACTGAGAGTTGTCTGTGGGATCAACGTGCAGGGTGTTTAATTAAAAAAATAAATTGTTCTCCATTTGAAAGACTTCTCAGGGTTGGTCTGTTTGACACATGTTCACCATTGCATCAGAGAATCTATTCTAGCATAGGTTAAGTAGCTTTCTAGTGAATAACTTAATCTAATAGCACAGTTAATCTCCTCAGACAAGCCTCAAACGTGTGTATAAATACATTCAGGCGGCAGAGGCTGCACGACAAGTGCTTTTAAAGTTGACGGTATCTCACTGTTTGAAGAGCTTGCATTAGAGGGGAAGAGATTTGTAATCACCTTGAAATGAAATGTTTTGCTTTGACTTCAGGGATTTCCGAAGATCACTTTCTATTGCAGCTATATATTAGGTATAGTGTCCACTTGAGGTTATTAGCAGAAAAGCCAAGTGAAAAGAATGCAGCTGAGGTTGTTTTACTGGATAAAAATCAAAATTCCAACTTGCCAGTGCACTTGTTCCTTGGCCTTAGTCTCTCTCCTTCCTGAACCTCCCCTCAACACCCTCCCAGGACTTCCTTGAGCTATTTTGTGGCCAGGTCTGCAGGAGCAGGCAGCCCAACCCGTTCTCACTGAACAGCTGGTATCTAAGTCCCAGTAAGAACATTTCCAAGACTTGTTCTTCCCTAGCAGCACTAGGATTGTCCCACCAACCGGATGCCCATTAACCCACCAGAGGCAGGAGGTCAGCCTCTGAAGCTCATCTTCCAGTCCTTCACCAAAGCCGTTCTATTTCACACATTCAGACTGCTCCACCACGCAGAGCAGGAGGGAATTAGCAGAGGCATTTAGATCAGTGATATGCTTTTTGAAGTAGAAGACCAAAGTGCTAATTGGTATACTTGCAGATCTCCTACAAAACTCTGCTCTCCAGACTAAGCTCACTCTAGGCAAGGGCTGTTTGCAGGCCAGAGCTTGGTTCAGCATTGCGGAAAGAAGAGCTCGCTCAAGTGGCAGCATGTATTTGTACCCAAAAATACAAAAGGCGGGGAAGCGGAGCAGCTTTCTGCTTCTATCATATAAAGATAACACCTGGCTGAAGCTGGAAGTATTCTACTTCATCTGGCTTACCAGAAGGCCACAACTTAAAATAAATTCAAGCTGAAAAGCCTAGTCTAAAAAAACAATTACAAGTTTAAGCCAAGTATTTGCTAAAAATACTGTGGTATTGTTCCTCTGTAGGTAGAATATGTCACCTGCCTTCGTTCTAGCCAGAACCCTATTCCCTAGCCATCAGAGCATTCCAGGTTTTTTTAAAAGCCTGTTCCCACCCTGACAAAGTAACTCATTAAGCCTAGACAGTCCTTTCTGACCTTTGCTCTCCCTTCCGCAGGCGTGGAGCTGCCTGCCAAGCCTTTCATTTGAGCCGAGATGATTGCTGGACAGTAGGGGGTAGAGAATGAACTATTCTGGGGTTCAGCCTTTTGTTACTGACAAGAGTGAGGGCCACTTCTCAGTGCTAAGGAATTGCTAAGATTTCAGGTCAAGTGGCTCACTTGGATCAAAGTTACCAAAATGAGTGAGGTCACTGGTCAACTGGTAATGAAGTGTCAATCTGAAAATATTTATTGTTTCCTTAATACATTACATAAATTAAAACACTTAGGTTTCTGTTACAGTGTTGGTAACCACACCTCCCAGTACGCTTTCCAAGCCCAAGCAGTGGGTACCAAGATGCATCCCATAGCCCCACTCAAAGCAACACTAACTCAAGTCCAGGGTCCAGATCCACCTGGACAGGCAGGTGCTTGGAACGCTGCTCGTGCCTTCTTAGCCTACCTCGTGTCTCTTCAGCGCGCACTCAAAGTTGATTTTTCGGGTTGCCAAAACATTTCCTAAAGGGGAGGGCAGAGATCTGCTGCTCACGTGGTTCGATAAGGGATTTCCAGAGCTCTGCACTTGAGAGGGTCTCCTAGAGAAGAAGGGGAGCCCCCCTAATGTTGAGGGGCTCGGCGATTCACCTTGGCAGGTCTGCCATTAGATCAGCAGCTTCCACCTTGCCATTAATGGTATCCCCACCACTGATGAACAATTTGATCTTCGTGTTCAGTCACTAGGGTCCTGTTACTGCATTCTTCCCAGCGTCTGACCTTCCCATTCTCCACCAAGATAAATTTCCACTCTACTCTGGTGTCTACGGGCAGACTGATGGATTCGGACCAGAAGCCATCCTTGTCGCACTTGAGGGGGATGTAGCTGTGCCACTGGCCCAGACACTCGTGGTCCCCCGTGACACCGATGAGCTGCGCATTGGAGTGGGTGATGTAGTGCACACGGAAAGCCACGTGGATGTTCTGGAACATGGGGGGCACGGCTGCAACTCTCTTTGCTTTCGAGTCTCCGTCACAGCAGTCTCCTTGTTCCCATTCCTTGCTGTCTGAGTTTTCCATGCTGC
The DNA here is from genome assembly GCA_013398955.1 of Callaeas wilsoni. Lineage (NCBI taxonomy): Eukaryota > Metazoa > Chordata > Aves > Passeriformes > Callaeidae > Callaeas > Callaeas wilsoni. Next base: position 31,974 of record VWPU01019343.1, read on the forward strand.
CATCGTCCTCTTCGACCAGGTGCTCAGAAACAACTTCCCATTCTTCATGGTCCAAGTCCCTCCTCTCAGCTGGCTGACACAGCTGCTCCTCACTTCTGTCCTTACAGTCATCGTCAGAGGCTCCTGCCAAGTTCATCACGCACCATCCGTCACTTGCCTGTCCCACCTGGGCTCCCAGTTCGCCTGCCTGGCTGCCGGCCATATCAGCGGGATGCTCCCCCGAGTCCGTGACACCGTGCTTCGGGATCAGCTGCTCCAGCTCCACAGCTTCGCCCGAAACTGCACCTCTCGGGACATGGTTAAGCTCTTTCCTTGGAACAGCCGCCAGATCCTCTCCCGGCTTCGGAGGGCCGGACGGGGCAGCAGCCGCGACCTCCCGCCGCAGCGGCTCCCCGCCCGCCGCAGCATCCTCTGCAAGTGACATTTAGGGAGAACGGCAACGGGTTAAGCTGAGCGCCGGCAAACCCAAGTCCTCGCAGGCTCGGGCAGCCCGAGACACCCCGAGCATCGCCTCCCCATCCCGGTACCTGTGGCCGCCGCCCCCGCGCTGGCCCGCCGGGGCCCCTCTCTGCCGGGCGCCGCCTCCTCGCCGCCCGCCTCGGCTCGCCCGTCGCTGCCGCCGTACCAGAGCCAGGCGACGATGGCGGCCAGCAGCCCCACGAGCAGCGCCGGCCACAGCCCCATGCCCAGCCAGCCCCAGCCGCGGGGCTC
>VWPU01019344.1:0-37041 GCA_013398955.1 Callaeas wilsoni
TCTATCTCTTTCAGTCAGTGCTCAATATAAAAATTAAAGAAAAAAAGCAACTTTAAATGCTGTTACAAAACCAAAGTAGAAAGGCAAGAAATGAAAAACACTTTTTATTGCTCTGCTTGGGCTTCAGGAGCATTACAGCAGTGAATTTACAAGTGACTTGGGTTTATGACAAAACAGGAATAACTTCATGCAGCAGAGCAGCTAACATTTCAAATTGTTTTGGGGAAAGAGTTTTCTAAGGGAAATCTCCCTCTACTTTCCCACCTGTATTTCTTCCTCATGTTCATACATGCACAGTAACTAAGTTTTTCAAGTGACACCTGAAATCAATTATTTCACACAGCTAAAATGGCACCTATGTAACATCTAAAAGATGACAGACCAGTATCATGCCAGGATATTTAGTTTTTCAAAATATGCATGAAAATTTTATTAGTTACACGGATCAAGAGCAAGGAACCAGTATAAAAAGAGTGGAATTTTTGAAGGTAAATTGTAACAATTGCCTTCTTTCAGAAACTGCATGCCTTGCCTGTGATGTGAAAATCCATTAGGAATTTCTGAAAATGGTTACCATAATATCCATACCATGACCACTCTATGGCCCCACGGGCTTACCCAGGAATATTTTTTAATGAGTTTATTCTATGTCCAGGGTTATTTACACACCCCTCCTAGACCAGAAACCTCAGTTAGAGAGCACAGGGCACAGACATGCTTCGTTTGCTGAAAAAGCAAAAGGAAGAGGCTGCAGGCCAAAGAAAACATGGGGGTCCTTGTGCAGTAACTGGAGGGTGCAAAGAAACTGGAATGCTCAGGACTGGGGAGTTTTAAGAGTCAGAGGAGAACTGGTTTTACATAAAGTGAAATAGTAAGGGATTTGAAGCAGGACTACAGAATCCAAGGGCAGAATCCCTTGGAAGAGAAATGGCTCTGCAAGCTGCAGTTTTTGGAGCTTGGAGGAAAGAGACAGGACTGTTCTAGAGCAAGAAGACTAAAGGAGAAAATCTCAAATGCAGGGGTGAAATGACCTCCAGACCTGCTCTAGAATGAAGTGAACTCATATGTAACCACTGTTCCTCTTCTTTTACCCCCCTTCTCTTTGCTCTCAAGAGTAATAAGTCTGTTTTGTGACCATCAGATTCACCCAGCTTTTGGAAGAGCCACTGGTAGCAAAACCTCTCAGCAACATTCGACTCCTGTGAAATTGCATGAGTACAAATTAACTCCGTGTTTAACAGCAGACATTTTCAGCCCTACCACTTACTTCTTGGCAGCACAGTTTAAGCACAGCTAGATGTTCTTGTAACATCACGATTCAAATATATCCATAAAGCAAGCAACATTTTCAAATTGCTGTTGGCTAAGGTCGTGTTTTGCAAACTTATAATTGGTACAAAGTGCAGCTTACCTATTTTTTTTGGAATTTTCATCTTTCCCTCTTTTAACTCCAAAAATTCTCGTAATCAGAGCACTGAAAAGAAGCGTAGATGAATTCCGTACCTAAAAGAAAAAATATGTTTTAAAAATCCCTTTGAAACATATGATTTTATTATTTTTTAAATACAGCCATTAATGTACAGTCAAAAAAGAACAGCTGAGTGAAAAGCATGCTACAGGTCAGCACATGGCAACTGAATTCAGAGCATCCTCCCAATCAAGATGGTACTACTGGAAAGTTCAGGTTCTTTAGAGAGGTCTATCTTTAATATAAGGAATACATCCAGATTTCTAGTGGTTCAAAGAATTCACTCCTATGCACAGCAGATCATGAAGTGTTCTACGTGACTATGCCATATGAGATCTTTAATTCAAGAGCAAAGTAACAGTCAGAATTAATGCAAATGCACTTCTTACTAGCTAAGTGCACTGACACAAAATTTAACAGCCAGAGAGACTTTTACCTATGAGGTAATCTTCATCTCCACTTTTTGTGAATATCTGCATTTCACATTAAGAAAAATTAAAACAAAAAAAACAAAAACCGAAATTATGACTTTTTTGCAGGTCTACATTATTTCTTACTGTACCATAAAATATCACATTCCAGAAATTGCGGTACCGCCATTTATAAGCATGACCAAAGCGTCACTGAACAGGACCATTCTATATCCTGTTAAATTAGAGAAGCAAAATTAAGAATTAACTTACTGCCCAGACAGGTGACATAAACCCTAGAATTGATGCTTTTATTCCATCTGCAACATAAGGCATGATGTTTTCACCTAGACGTGTATCCCTGTACAGTGCCCGGAGAATATTTAAAGCATGAACCTGTGGTGGGAGAAGAAATATATGAAAAATATAAATCATTAGTAAATATCTTAAATTTAATTTACGTAACTACAACAGTGAACATGCAAACCAAAAACAATCTATATGCACATTTACAGCACTTTATTTCTATATTAAATACAAGAAATACTGCTGCTTCAAAATGAATTAAAACGGTGCTGCAGTAAACACTGTTAAAAACAGTTACAGTGTAAAAATATATTCCTCTAACAACTATAGTCCAGGCATTGCAAGTGAAGGCCAACATTCTTTTTTCCTTAGCTTATGGTGGCTGTAAAAATAACTTTTCAAGTTCAGAATCATCTTTTCCAACATTCTTGACACGCTGTAGATACTGTGAGAAAAAAATAAACTACAACTCACAGGAGAGCAATATTAAGCTAAAACTGACAGCCAGGCTCGCTTTACCACGTGGAGCATCTTCTGATATTTCTCTACCCTCTGTAATGGAAGGTGGTAACACATGTAGCTTCATAGACTTTGACAAGGCTACATAAATTTATACCAGCAGAAGATCTGGCAGAGTCATTAGGAAATACCTGTGTATTGTCAATAAATTATGGCTTGCACTTGCAACAGACACAAAGTAGATGATAACATTCTGAAGATAAAGGTCTTGCCTTTAAAAATAAGTTTTTTTAGTATTCAAAATGTATGTATTTAAGTTTTAGAAGTTAGTAAGTATGCATAAAAGCAGTTTTGATGTAGTGTTTTACTACAATTCATGCATAAATAAATCATTTATTTACTTTAAATGTAAGTAAAGCTTGCTTGTTCATTTACAAACTTGTAAAAAGGGAAGTTACTTATCTATCTGTTTAGAAATATACTCCAGGCAGTAAATTGCTCATATATAACTTCATTTGCAGTACTAGAAAAAGTCCTATGGAATTATGCCCAATCAATTTTTTAGTACATTTTACAGTAACTTCATAACCTCTGGACATGGAAAGACATTTTAAAATCTAGCTATAGATAATAAAAACAGAATATTCTTATTAAAAACACACGCCTTCCTTAACTGTTTGAAACAGTGTGAACACACTTTTGACATTTGCCTTTTGATGAGATGCTGATTTTTACCTGTGGAATTACACTTAGTGATTCATTCAAAGGTGTAGCCAGAGATATTAATTCTTTCATTGCCATTTTCAGCAAATCTGTTTTGCTCTTCTTTGGTTCTGATGCCAACAAAGCCTACAGAAAGGAGAAAAAAAAAAATTTAAAATCCTGTGTTTCTAGCTATTTTTCTGTACTACCAGTTCTTCTCTCATTCCTGTATTTACCATACCACAGCCTAGCTTCCAATCATACAGAAAGACTGAAGAAAAACTTGCAAAAAGTTAAGTTTGAGTTTCAACTCTTAGCTTTGTTCAAAACTTCTCAGTATAAAAATCATAGCATTTATGACAACAGAAGTATCTACTGTATTGTACATACCTAGATTTCCTAGTATGGACTTTTTTAGCTTATTAACACATATTTAAGATTAAACAAGTTCTGGTTTGCAACGCAGGATAGAACAAGCAGCCCATTTTTTCAAAAAGTGAAGAGATGCATCCCTTTCCAAACAGTATTTCAGTGGACAGGACATCCAGCTGAGATGAAAATACTCTAATTTAGTTCTCTAAAATTCAGGACTGAATTTAGAACAGTCTTTCTCTCTGTCTAGTAACTCTTGCCGAATTTGTCCAGGTTATTACAAATAGATAATCATAAATCATTTATTACCAATAAAAGATTATTATCCATTTGTGCTTTGGGGCCTAGAGTCTGTTCAGCATCAGTACCAACAGATCAACAGCAAGCCAAATGAAATACAGAGTTTAGGCAGAAACCCAGGAGTAGTTTCTGTCAGTTTATCAGTACCTTTAATAATAAGAGAAACAGAGGGTAGGTGGGGAAAAAAAAGGTGTTCATGAAGTATAAAAGAGAGGAGAATTAACTGAAGACTAAAATTTCATAATGTTAAAGCTGAAACTTATATTTTCCCACCCACTAACTGGAGCTGCACCTTTGCACTATTCAGTAATAACATTCCTATTTTAAAGAGGTCATGGAATGGTTATAACCTTAAAAATTACATATTTGCATTAAAATAGATGTGTTTTAGTTAAACAAGAACACATCACAGGATGTAAATAGCAAAGAGACCACACTGCTTAAATAAAATAACTTTCTTTCACTACTGTTAGGATACACATTACATCTTGTATTTTTATTATGTAAATGCAACATGCCATTGAAGGTTTAATTCATTTTACTGAGTGTATGGGCACATTCAAAACTACTGCCAAAGAACACTACCACTTCTCTTTACTACAAAATTACAATCTGAAAACAGTTTATTTCAGACTAATCCCAATGTTAATCTCAAACTTTCCTGTTAATTGACTAGACTTTGTACTCTTACAGAGCTGTCAAAAAAAGAAGTCTCTGACCTGTTTACCCACAGAACGGTGGCACAGTGCAAGCTTTGCCCTATGGAGTCAGTAGGCCAACTGCAGACTACACACATTTTCTGCAGTGGGATGCCACTGGGTCTACCTAGTCCTTACAGTAACTTTTTACATAAAAAACTAATTCGGACATGCTTGCTTTTTTCACTTCGTCAAGATTAAAACTAGATAATGTCCACCAGATTCAAACTATGTGGTGTGAATGGGGAAACCAGAAAACAGGAAATCACCTAATTCCTTCTGCAGACTACTTAGAGATATATAAGTGAGAAAGATATTTAACTGCTGAAACTGAACAGGAAAAATGTCTCCAAAACCAACGCCCTACTTCTGATCTCTGCTGCCTTGCACACACACACATCTAGCAAAGCCAGGAGCAGGCTGTGACTGACATAAGAGGTCAGACAGAAGCCGGCTGCCTCAACTTTCTCAGGGCAAACTTGGAGTGGAAAACAAGCAAGATGAATTATTCTGGCAGCGAGAGCTTGCTCCCAGCAGTCCCTCAGGTCCTTAGAACGTGCTTGAGACTGTACTTCAGAGAGTGGAGAAAGTTACAAGTTGTATAGTTACTCTTGGACTCTTGTCTTAGAAAACTGGTTGAAAATCAAAATCACGGAGGTTAATTTAGGGGAAAGCAAATATGGCTGCTTTAAGGAACAAAGGAACGAAAATAGGTGAAGTGTAATCTGCAAAACCAACTCTGCAGTGACTGATCCCACAAGGATGTAGATGAGCTGCTGCATACTAATGTGGGACTCAGCAAGAGGTGACACTTCAAGCAGAGACAAAACACTGCCATCCAGCCATCAGTTCTGAACTTGGCAGAAGTCAAAGAGGCTGGGATTTATGGAGCTAACGGTAACACAGGGAGTGGGAAGAATGTGGGAGCATGGCGCCACATTCACAGATAGAAGTCTTCAGTAATCTACTCCTTCACTGCACTTGAGACTGCCAGTCAACACCAGTTAGTGTGACACTATTTTACCTGTGCTTTATTGCTGTTGAGTGGCCTTCCCAAGTTCTTTGCAGTATTTTCTAGGCCACCATTTTACAATTCTGTAAAGGTCTGTTCATATTTTACCACCCTCTCGCTTTGAACTGAAGTACCACATAGTTACATGGTTAACAAAGCCTTAATCTGTGAATTAATTTATGAATGTGCCAGAATTATTACAGTTGTAACACAAAGCCTAAACACAATCTTTAGAGACACCATTGAAATCTACCACAAGCCAAAAATCTTAAGAGTCAATAGAACTAAGGTGCCAAACCTGGCTCAATTACAAACAGCTTCTTGGTTGCACAAAGGCAAACAAAGTCTGTATAAAAAGAACCCAAAACTACTGTTTGATCAAAAAGGGTTGAAGTGGGAAAAATAAATACATAATTTCCTTTTTTTTAATGTCCTTTCTGGAGAATACATTTAAGTCAGAGGCAATAACATGAGTTGGTACCTGTATATAGAATGGAATTCCTGCACTCCGTCTGGTTGCACACAATGTGGAAGAAGGATCGCAAGATTTGATTTCTTCTAACACACAGCTTAGCCACTGCTCTGGCATCTTGTGCAGACTCTCATTGCTACATCTACATCAAACAAATACATAAGAAACATGAAACACGCAAATAAAAGAAGGACAGAGTCAAAGAAAGCATTTAGCGACCTTAGGCAGTATTTCTTACGGTATGTTAACATCTCCAAGCACATACACAGATTTTTATTGCGAAATAAGATGAATTTTTTAAAAATTGCACATGTTTCCAGTGTTGGTACAAGTTATATTAACCCTACTTATTAAGTGCCACTAGCAAAACATATTTAACTGAACAGAAAGCAAGATTCTGTGCTTCCATGCTGCAACAACTCTCTCCTGCCAAAAATTATTACCATGTTCTGGAGAAAAAAAAAACAAAGACATATGCACATCAGCCACTGTGTAGGAAGTGACATTTCACAAATTCGTGTCTTTGTTGCCACACAGTAGCTGATGCGTGACCCTTATACTAACTAATAATTATGTTTATAACCATACAAACCAAAACTGAAACCCCCCCAAAGTAAGTACACATTATATAAATAACCCTGAAAACCTCAGAGCAATGGAAGGAACAAAAAACAAGACATACTGCTCTTTTCAAAATACTAAGTCAGTCAAACTTTTCATAAAGCACCTAAATTGCTCTCCTATCATCAAATACTCCTCCTCTGCAGTTAAAAAAACTCAGCATTGCCTGAAAGCAAAGGACTCCCAAGGACAAGGAAAAACTCAAGTCTACTTCAATTACTGGTGCTGCTCAGTTCAGTGAAATGTACCACATTCAGTGTGCAACACCAGCCCATTAATCTTATGTCAATGCTCCGAAAGAATCACTCATTGTTACAAAAATTTCTATTAACAGGACATTGTTATTAAAACCTGTCACACTGGTTTGACACGTGATTCAGAGCAGAAGAAATAATTCATCACTGTGGGCAATACAATTGCAATTATCTCAACCATGCAGAACTTGCCTTACCTAAAAATAGAAACTATAATTAAATTCATGATTAAGTAGTGAGACCTTACGGTAGAACTACAATCAAGTTTTCTACCTGGGTGACTGAAATAAAGAATTTAAAAGAAAAGGTAAAAGGCAGCAGGTACTGATGTGAAAACCAAAACCTAATGGAAGGTCTGCATCTATTCTCTTCTTCATTCTCCTCTTATTAAAGCAAGAATTTACATAGGCTGAAAACATGATCAAGAACAATAAATGAGGCTTTAATCTGTAGTGAAACTCACCTTTCCTTCTTTTACAAAATACACAGAAAATTAGTAATGCAAAAAACTGGGCTTACAGAAAGTGCCAGACAGGCCAGCAGAAGACACAGGACACTTACAACTCTTCAGTAATTCCTGCAGGATTTCCACCACATTTCCTACACTGCTGCCAGGCATTCTCCCCATTTTTTAAGGGCAGTACCTGTTCAAAAGGGCAGTCAGAACGCAAACCAGCAGTCCAGAGCTCAAGAGGAACAGGGCTTCACAAGCAATTCGTCACCTCATACCGTGGCGTAAAAAAGGCACTTCCCGCCCCAAGCTTATGACAAACCCAATCAGATTAATCTGGAAACTCAGTGAGTTCTCTTTGACTACTCTCTTGCTGATAATTGGCTTGCTCTTGCTTACTTTCAGGATGCATTCCTTTGCTCACTTTTGGGTACGCAGTGAGGATACAACTCTAGGATTGAGACTACACAGAACTTCTCATGGATCTCCTCCGTGAGTCTCAGCTGTTAAGACACTACTTTGCAGTTCTCTTCATCCACATCAACACATTCTGCAAAAGCCACTCCTTCTGATCATGGCTGCACCTGGTCTTACCCCCCTAGCTAAGCAGAATTTAAATGTCTTCATTCAGTCATGTAGAGAACAGTGGTCATCTCTCTTCACTATGTTATCTTAGTACTAACAAGAACACCCCATGAGACACTCACATCTGCTGGGGTGCAGACGAGCACAAAGTAAAGCATTAAGGAAGTATTTAGAAGTTGCTATGTACCACACTGAATATTTTATTCTTAAGTAAACCAAAGGGTTTTTCTCCTTTCAGTATTAGTAGAAAGAGGAGAAGCACATGAAGTCAAATAAACTTCAGACTCCCTTAAAGCTGTACTGCTTTGATCTTGCCACAAGTAATTCTACCTTGTTCAGTCACCCACCAATGCACTTTTATTTATTAAAAGGTGAAAGAGTTAATGCTGTAGAGTTAGAAACATTAGAGACTATTGACTTTGCAATGGAGATGACTACTCCCTTCCATTTGGCAGCTCTGTCTCCTTGTGGTCTGGCAAGAAGAATATTGTCATAAGAAGCAGGTGGCCCTAAATTTTAAGAATAACGAAGCTTTACAACAAAAAAATTAAAGCCTAAAGCTCAAATGTCATTTTCCAGAATGAAATAGTAATTACTTCTACCAGATCAAACAAATACTGTTGATAATGAAAATATAACACAGTACGTTGATACACAAATTACTTAAGATGCAGTACATTAAGTGTAATCCTCAATTTTCCGTCTGTCCATCTGTCAGTTAAAACAATTTCATACATGCCCCAAACCCCTTCTGTGGTCAGTATCAATGAGTACAGAAGCCTGGCAATCCAAAGTTAAACTCCTCTCCCTAAGTCATATATCTGTATTTTCTCCTATCCAAAATAAATGGTGTGTAACAATGGTCGATCTTGAATTTGGCCTTCCTGGAAGCAAGTGCTTTGTGGCATAAGTGTCACACGACCAGAAGCATTTTTCTACATGTGTATACCCAGAATTCAGTGTTTCCAATCACTATAAGCAGTTTCCATCTAGAGAAAAAGGGGTTTTCTTTCACCATTTTTTCCTCTCTCAACAGGCCTGCAGTGTTATTCTTTTTCACATAAATAATGTGATTCCCATTTTTTATGAAGTCAGACACAATATTGCCCCTGGCACTTCTCAGACAAAGGGACAGAAAACTAGCCTCAAAAACACATTACTATTCAAGTTATAAGTCTACTTTTAAGAACAACTCCTCTGAAACTACAAAGTCCTTCCCCTTGCATCCTCTTTTTCATAGCATCTGCTTTACATGAAGCAACATTTTCCAGATTATATAGGTGCATTGAGAATGGTGCTGGTTTGAGGTTTCTCTATCAGTAAAGCAGAGCAGAGAGAACCGTGGGTGGCCTCAAAATTTCAGAAAGACGGTATCATTACCCCATCTCTCTTACACCAAGCAGCAAAAGAAATGGGAGGGAAAATATGAAGTGTTAAAAATTAACACATCTTCCACCTGAGCAGTGCCTTAACATTGTATCTTATAGTTCCTTATCTCATGTATTTCCTAACTCTACAATCACCTCAATATGTAAATCGTTTTTCTCCCCCAGTTTCCTTCTCTCCCTTCAACACTCTTTCCTTCACATCTGTGATTACACTTTTACTGAAGAGGTATTTACAATTTCACTAAGTTTCACTAGAAAGTCCATTACTGCTATTTCCTTTTTACAAGTCTTCCTGGCAGATCATAGCAGGCTGGGAAAGTAAAGAGTTACAATCACTTCAGAGCAACACAGTGAGATAGAAGCACAGTTTACTGCAAAGGATTAGGAGTGGTCTACTCCCCGTTCCCCAAAAGAAATATTACAGAAGATCAGACACTGACTAGGTACACATGAATAATTTTCACTGATACTGATAGATTAAACATTTGTAAAATCAAAGCATGATTTTTCTTTAACATTACTGTTTTCCAGAAAACTCTTATGGTCCTAACTTGCTGCATCCTCTAAAATAGTGTTCATCCAGTTTAAGTTCCAATTCAAACATTTAGAAGTGCTCAAAATAAATTATTCTTAAGTAAACACATTGTGCTGTATGACATTACTAGTCCCAAACCTTACCCTTCCATTCTGCAACTTTGGTCAAGCAAAGCACTACCACCATAGCTATGCAACACCACTTCAGATTTCCAGAAATCTTTATGTTCTACCTGATCTCTCGGCAGAGAGATCACTGAATAAAAGAAAAGCAAAGCAGGCAAAACACTTGGGACAGAGAAATTGCTTGAGTAATACAGATTACAGGAGATTCAAGTTTAAAACAGATTTCTGAGTTTCCTCAACCACCATGTTATCAGACCAAATGAGCATTTGTAATATCTCCAGGCCTTTGACAGGAAATACTCTTTTTAAAAACACATTGCTTATTTCACTGATATGAATGTTGCTTGTTATGTAACTGTATGGTTTTCTGAAGGTGCAGCTGCAGGCAACATAAAGCAGGCATGACAAAGGGAGCATTACACTCCCAGAAGGAGTATCACCAGGGAAACAGAAGAATGGTAACTTGCATACTTAGAGCAGACTCAGCAATTTACATCCAAATGTCAAGACAGATCAATTTCATCAGGTTTGTAAGAAATCTCTGCAGAGGAAATATTTTTCTTTCACCACTAACTCAAACAGGTCTGAATACCATCATTCTGTCTAGAAGGAAGTCTGCTCTTGGTTCTTATAAAGACTGGTGTTTAAGGGTTGTACAGCTAAAAGAGAGATCAGATAAAAGACACTGCAGCATAAAGTTTTAAAAAAGTGCTTGGCTATAAATAAGTGAAGGACTATGTTCAATTGGAGTCATCCATAAATGCCTGGGAAAAGGATTTGGCACAGTCTTAGTGACAGATTTTTCACTGTGTTTTACAGAAAGAACACATTCAAGTGTCAGGGATGCTTCTGCACATCCTGAGTTCGACCCTGTTCAACAAGGTATCATGTTAAGCTGTACATTACTATAAGCTGCCCCAAACAAAAGCTTTCTCCTCTGGCCTTCATGGACTCAGCAGTAAATTAATACAGATTCTGACACACAGGCTTCAAGACTGTCCATGAGCCCCTTGGCTATGGAGAGAGGTAGGCCAGGTGAGATTCACTTGCAGGATGGAGCCCCTCGGCTGCAGCAGGGGACATGGAACGACTCCATGACAATCAACAGACCTGCAAGGCAGCTGCACTCACCAAGACTTAATTCCTCCCTTTTGGAGGAGAGTCTCAAAATACTCCTCGTATCCCAGAAGTACCAAATCAAAGAGTAATTTCCTGTTCTGGTATCAGTCTCCTTTCTCCTTTGTTTTAAATACAAATATAAGTCTTGAGACCTGTAGCTCCTGGAAAATACTGTCTTTTGTTGAAACAAACGTACTTCCACAGAGCTGCTCTCCAGTTCTTGCAAATCTTTTTTCCCAAAGGAATGCTTGCTCTACTTGAAATAACTTTAAAAATGCTAGGCAGTATGGATGATCAAAAAAATTGTAATGCACAACTGCTAATTCAGAAGAAGAAACTTCCTTAATTTTGGAGGGCTTTTGTTTTGGATGATACATACATATCACTTAATGTTTGAATAATTTTCAGGCAAGCAGAGTTCTCTTGGGCTTGGCTCTTCATTTTTCAACCTAACGTAAGGCTGCTGTTAAGTGGATTGTGCTCCATTAAATACAATGGCAGAAAGCAGGAGAGGCAACAAACACATTAGTAACTTTTCTGAAGTCTGGGTAGATTTGCTCTACTCTATTTGCCTCAGCTTTTAAAAGAAATTTAAAAACAGAAAGTCAAAGAACAGCGAGTCTGCTATAAACTGACTGCATGTTTTACATGTTTTCCATTATTTCCTGCTTTTTACTTTACCTTCGCTAAAAGACAGTCCTGCATACTGACTGAGATCAGATCAGTGGTGCTCTGTTTGGATTACCTCCTTTCTCCTCAAAAAGACTCATGGTAGTAAAAGGTCTGTTTGTTGGTTTGTTTTTTTTAAACTGTATTACTCCAATGGCCAGACTCTCTCTTCAAGTTGACGGGAGAAAACTTACATCACCTTAGAACTTCCTGAACCAAGTTTTCATAATATAAAGAACACCACAATATCTAAACAAGTGTACATAAAACATAGTGACAGGCAAAAAGATAAGCAGTAAGTTTCTTCTTTTCGAGTAAACAACCAAGTGTAAAGCAAGGTTGTGTGAGTGCCCAACAAACTCCTCAGGCCAATTTGAAATCCCTCAGATTGCTATCACCTGAAACAAAATTGGAACAAAATAATGCACCTTGGAGAGATAGGTCACCAACAGAATCATGGCATGCAGTTCAACATCCCAAGGGAATACAGAACGAACACCACTACGTGTCAAATACCCATTTCTGTAGCACTGCTGGTACATAGATGCAGCTGCCTCTCCCAGCATCCTGCAGCACAACCTCAGTTCTGTTGGGAAGACTGTCTGAGGGGACACACAGTGAAACTCATCAGCCAGCCAGTCTGTCCTAAAACCACCAAAACTGTTCCCAGTATGAAATAAAGAAAAACAGATCTGCACCTCAAACTGGCTGACATGGGGCAAAAGGGGATCATTGGTTACTTAGCCTGGCATTAGTGTGAAAATATACAAATTGAAAATGTGACTTCAAATTGAAACTATGACTGGTCTTTCATATTTAAAAAAAAACAACAACAAAAAACCCCACCAAACTCTACCTACTCAGTAGAAACTTGAATTTGTCTTGTTAAAACATGGATGGGATATAAACATCGGATACCACAAAGAAATGTAACTAGCACTTGAAATCAGTAGTTAAGCATGTAATGGAAATTCCAATGATTTTGCCCAGACCTCAGGACAATTCTGTTCATTTAGTTCTTCTAGGATACTATAAAGCTACAAGGGGAAAGAAAAAAACCAGAGCACGTATCGCACCTTGCGATGCACTGTCAGGTATTCTTCCAAATGTCACAATAACCAACTCAGTGACAGGTAACAGAAGTTTCCAAGAAAATGTCCTGGCTAAAGCAAAAAGTCTGGCATACATTTTCATAAAGGACCAGAAAAGGGGAGTGAGATGGAAGAACTCTACACTCCTACTTTTCCCAAGAGTTTTTAAGAGCTGTTCAGGAAACTAACATGCCAGAAATGAAGAAAAAAATGCAGCCAGCATTATATGTCTGTATAATTTTTCAGTGCCTAAGCACCATCTCTAACCGGAGCTGGAAGGGTCCAAGTCACAGGTATCATGTAACTGTCATAGTCATGCCTACTCTAAACTTAAATAAAATCCACATGAAAGCAAGGATCTGCCTGCACGGCCAGTTTCAGGATCGATGCCAAGATTTGGAAAAACTATTATATTAAAACACAGTAATTTGCCCATCTTCTACCTGGAAAGCATTTCTGTAAGTTGCACGAAGCCAGCATATGCCAATTCAAATGCACCCCTGTGCCTTGATTGCAGCAGATGATGTTTAAAGTAATCACCAATATTTTTAACCTAAGAAAGAAAAAAAAAAGCTATTAAGCCATTTGAAGTTATATATACATAATTTATTTATATATGCAAAACATTCTGCAGTTAAAACCAACAATCCTCCCCTGGCTGGAAAGGTCACTGGTTCGAGCAAAAAGCAACTATAAGTCTTATAATAAACAACTGCTTACTTTAAGGATAACAAATATTATACTCAATTTTTGAGGTTGAAGGGGTAGTTCTATATTCTTTAAAAAAGGCCAAACATATAAAGGACATAAAATTGGTTACTTGTCCATGATGGACATATTCAGATTTTAAGAGAAGAAAGGGACAACTCTGATTTTCAGGGGAAAAAAAATTCAGAATCCTTCTTGTTTGCCTACACACTTGCCTACAGTCCCAAAGAAAATACCAACTAAAGCATAACAGCAGAAAAAAAAAATCTAAAAAATATTTAAGATACAAAATTTAAACTCCAAAAATTGTACCAAAGAGTAACAAATCTACATTAGATTAGGTAATACATAGATAAATACAAATTTTTAACGTTCCAGAGTTCTACATAATTGCTGTTGACCATTAGAAACAATTTTAAAATGAAGATGATGTTGTAGTAATGAGAACTATTTTTAAAAGCATTAAAAATGTAAATGTGATAATCAAACTTTCACTTACAGTTACTTTCTAGAGCTCTATTACAATACCAAGCTTTTAAATTTGCTTGGAAGTTTCCAAATCTACACTGTATCATTCTACAAAAGATATCTTTTTTATTGGGTTTTTTCTTTCAATTCTCATCAACTTTCAAGGTCTAAATCAAACTTCCCATTTAATTTGTTTAAAATGCATAGCACATACTTAATGCCATTATGCAAATTTTCTTTCAGGAGTCTTTCCTAAAAGTTTTCCAGTAAATGTTTCTTTAAATCTTTTATACAAAAACGTGCATAAAAACATGTCAAGTTTCTTATAAAATTCTGCTTGTTCTGATACTTATACAATTACTCTAATACTTTAATAGTCTGACTAGTAATTAAGTTGTCCATATGGGTTTTCAACCTCCTGTTAAGTAATTTGCATCACCCAAGCAATGAGATTGCAGCAATATAAAAAAAATTAAAAATCCGAGACAGTCTACATATTATTTCCTGCAGCTAAAAACTCACCTAATGTGAAACACACAGTAACTGGAGATACCTGAGCTAAGAAAGTATTTCTGAGTGGATTTTAAGGTAACTTATACAGCCACAGGGTTCCATTTCAGCCTTCTAGTCCAAAAAGGAGGAGTAAGTGCCCTTTATTCACGAGGAACTGACCCACAGACAGAGCAGCTCTCCAGGTGTTCAAACAAAACCAAACCAAGAAAACCATACACATGCAAATCAATTTACCAGTCTGTCCCAGCACCACACTTACGCTTTTAGAATTCATATGAATTTTTTTTTTTTTGGTTGTGTAACTTCCAACTTTACTATTTATACTTCTGAGTTCTCTGCAACAACCATGTTTACTAGAAGCTTGCATCAAACTGAACTCACATGCTAGAAGCAGCACTGCCATAACACAGTTTTTGGTCAGAAATTTAAATGTAACAGGTGAGTCTTACTAATTCAACAATCAACAACTTACAGGGCCACACTTGCTGCTGAGGGCAGGAATCTGGGTATTCAAGATATAAAATCTCTACAAGATGTTCCAGAAGATTAATACAGGCAATGGGACAACTAAGTCTTTACTTCTGCTGCCTGTTTCTTTTCACTTTGGCACACTGCTCTGGCAAGCTTATCTCCCAAAATTGTATTAAAACTTCTCAGGTGAGGCAAACAGGAGTTTGAGGAAGAGCTTAATGTTCCTCTAGACTCAGAGCATTCAGGCTTTGAAGATCATAGAAACAACACAGAATCTTCTATTAGATGTCATTATATGTCTGTTACCTGGTGGTTACATTGATTTTCTTAACAGGCAGAGCTTTGAGCCTGTCATCTCTGGACTTTTAGGATCAGATGAAAAATGAAAAGTAGAATATGCATTTGAAGAGAGAGATTCCTCCAGCTATACTCTGCACTTCCTATGTCTATTTCTGAAGGCAAGGCCACCATGTAAAACAGCTGAGCTTTTGAGGACTGCTCTACACACACACCTCCACACCAAGGAGCTGAAGATGTCACAGTCAGTGCATACAGGGCCATCAACTGCCACGTCAACCCAATCCCTACCCAAAAGACAAGGAGAGTGCAAATCTGATACTGTCCCAACTTCCCAGCAACAACAATACAGTACCATGCACGAGCTGCCTCCCTGCCAACCTCTCCCTCACGGGTACACAGCACAGCAGGCAGCATTACTGCTACAAAGAGCAGGCCCCCAGCACCACGCTGCCTGCCAAAAAACAAGTAGGTCTCTTGTACCATTTCCTAATGCACACCAGCACTGTAAGACACTGTCTTTCCATCTGCATGCTCCATTAAAAAAGCAGGTACAATCAATCAGAAGACTGTGAGCAAATTCAACACTCATTGCGATCTTTTGGGTGAATAAATTATGACAGCATTGATCCCCTAAGGCACAGCTCAGCACAGTTACTGACCTAGATGTGGAGCAAGGTACAGCAGGAGGAAGGTTTGCAACAGGATGACGCAGACTGGCCAAGAGGTGCTACCAGATTTTTCTCAACAATTACTTAGCCCTGGCTCAAGGCAAGATGACCAAGGTTTCTCTCAAAGTCTTCCTTTTCTGTATCCTTAAATCTCTTTCAATACTTACAAAATGAAGAAAAAGAACGGGCAACTTGAAAGAAAAGTTCTACATGCACAAGATAACAAAACCCAATTTTCTTATTTGTCAACACTGAAAAGTGTTTAATAAGTCTGAAGCCACAGCACTTACGGCATTGACATTTTTAGTCATTTCTGATGAAATTCCCTTTTTTTTGGTACCAAATACAGTAATGACCTAAAGTTACAAAAAGTACAGAGGAAATGCCCACATTTTTCCTATAGTATTTATTAGGCATTTAGCCAAAATGTATTTCTTTGTGTATTTCCTTGCAAGTCTGAGGAAAATCAGGATTTCAAATTGACTTCTCATCAATTAGCATTCTTCAAATAAGAATGTAGGCATTCTGTTTCACAGGAAGACAGATGAAGCATAAACAAGCTGAAGAGGCATCTAAAGGAAAAGAAGGTATCTTCATAGAATCACAGAAAATCCTGAGCTGGAAGGGACTCACAAGGACCATGGAAGTCAAACTCCTTCTTTAATAATGTATTATTTCTGAAAGAGCACCTATTAATGCCTGGTTTCCAAAACCAGAGATGCTACAGTTAACACTGACTCATTCTAAAACACCAATTCCTCTTTGACTTGGTGCAGATTAAGGAATATAATGGTGGAAATGGATATCTGTTCTCTCATCTGCCCTCCAGACCCCTGCAACAATACAAGCACAGCTGCTAACCACATGAAAACATGAGGACTGGAGACAATGCGAGAATAAAGACACCAACACTATTTCCATGGCACCACAACATTAGATAAGAAGTAAGATCTGGAGTACATAATACTATTATTTATTTTAAAGTGTAAAGTTCTAACACCTAAAGAAAAACTAAGTAAGTGTTTTCTGTTTGAAAGAAAAAGAGGTTAAAAAGTAGTTGGTCTTTCATATTTCAGTCTTCTATGCAGACTGGTTTTGTTGAAACATACGGAAATGAAAAGGTCATCAATTAAAAACAGAAATTTAATAAACACAAAATATTTCCCAAGTAAATGCCTGTGGTAACATAATTTCTTGTAAACACTGAACTCAACACTCTGCAAGAGACCCAGATGGCATATTAACATTGCTGATCTCTGAAATTAAAAAAATTAGAGAAAAAAGACACAGTCACATTACACACAAATTATTCATAATAATGCATAGGAGGAAGACAAGACTAAGACTAGTCAGCATGTTTGACTTCCAGAACTATTGACTCTGAAGGCTAGTTATTGGGATTCTGCTTAAAGCTCTTCCATATGTAGAGTTGAAAGTGACACAGAAGAGACTTTGAGTATGAAGTCAGTTTAAAAGATTTTTAAGCAATTCTATTAGTGACTAATATATCCTGAGAGAGAGACGAAACAATGGGGATGGTGGCAGGCAGGCATTGGTATCCCTAAACACAGCACAGATCTCATAAATAACCCAATACAATTAGAATGAATGAGTTTGTTAGTTATGTATAACAACTTCTTCACTTATCTGTTTCTACTGTAGTTATGCTTTCTGAATATCACTTAATCAAAACAGGACTGATAACCAAGTATAACAAAGAAAACCCTTAGATTATGGCAATTAAAAGGAATTTAAAACCCACAACTTTTCCCAAATAGAATGTAGATTTAAGAAAAAGGTTTTCAGAAAACTGCCTTCACCTCACCACTACTCAAGAAGAAATTGCAGGTTTTATAATAAAAATTATTTCCCTACCTGTTCTACAGTAATCAACCCATCTGAAGGTTCAGATGTAGTCTGTGAAGGCAAAAGTTTACACAGTGCCCCTAAGAGCAGAGATACTTCCTTCATGCTTCTCCAGCAACATACAAGAACCATTTGAGCCGTGACATCACACGCTTGCTTGTCTTTGCCTTAAAAACAAAAAAAAACACCAACAAATGCAATAGTATAACTCAAGGTTCTCAGATGCAGATGTGTAATTTAAACTTCACTTAGCCTGTCTTACAAAACACAATTAGCTATGAAAAATTTTCTAAACTTGCCTGCCAGAAAGATAATTCAATCTCGTTGACCCTAACTGCTTTTTCTGCTCAACAGCTGCTGTACTTTCTTGCACTTGGAAAAGGCAGCAGGTTAAACATTTCACCGGGGAAGCGCTGTTTTAAAGAGCAGAGGTGTGTCGGTCACAACTGGTATTCACCTGCACACCGGACTATGGAAACATCCCTAACTCGGAAGGCAGGCAGGAAGGCAGGCAGGAAGGCAGGCAGGAAGGCAGGCAGGAAGGCAGGCAGGAAGGCAGGCAGGAAGGCAGGCAGGAAGGCAGGCAGGAAGGCAGGCAGGAAGGCAGGAAGGCAGGCTCATCCCTCGCTCCCTGAGCGCTCTCCAGGCGCCGCCCAGAGGAGTCGCGGGCAGGGCAGCGCGTTCGTGACGCACCGCCGCCACCTGGTGGCCGCCGCGGCACTTGCACGTGTTTACCCCTTCCCCTCGTGAAACAAAACGTATGGCCCCAGCAAACCATTTTAAACATAGGAAAAGGCAACCGGGGAAAGGAAGGTCAAAAGCTTGCATAAACTATTAAAGTTTAAAATGAACGGATATTCTATAAATTTATTCTGGCCTACACTAAAGATGCCAAAGTTTACAATTTCTTTATTGTTGTAAGGTTCTGTTTCAGAGCTGCTATTCATTAAAAACAGCCAAATACTACCTAACATTTTACCACTGGAATCTCTCAAACTGAAGCTTCTGCTTATGTCATTTCATGCAACAAGTTGTATTGCATGAACATATTCTCCACTAACATCGTGTACACTGGAGAGGAAAATCACAATAACACTTTTCAACAAAAAATACATTGGAAGCATTGCTTCATAGTAAAGGTGTTCAAGATTACCTGGAGAGTCCAGTTAAGGCAATAGAGTCTAGGCCAGTATCAAAACAACTAATTTGCACTTGTGTCTTAAGGGAGATTAACCACAATCTTCCAGAAGCACAGTGAATTAGTCTTGAAAACCATGTTCATGGATAACTAGCTTCTGACAGGTAAGAGCTGAAACATTACACAAGCCAAGTAATTTCCAAGTGATCATCCACATAAAATGCCTCCCCTATAAAAAATACCTTGATTTAATTACTAATATAGCCTTGGACTTACCTCTCATTTCCGTGCAAATATTTTTCGTTGGCCTCTGATCAGCCAGCTTTTCAGATTCTTCTTTGCAGTGTTCTTTCAGAATTTTTGCTTGCATAAAATAATCATTCGTGTCCTGTGGCTGTATCTCATGCAGAATCATCTGCAGACGACCTGCACTTTCTGCACATTAAACAAGAGGGATATTTAAGATAGTTTTGTCTTCTACTTCCAGTTCTTTATACTGATGTAATTCGTTTGGGGTGTGTAAGTACAAAAGAAAGCTATTAGCATTAAAAAGAAAAACCACAACACGGTTCTATGGTGATTAGAACAATTAAGGAAGAAAACCAGAATTTACAGTCCCATTTTGAAAGGGATGCAACAACACGGTCCGCAAATGTCTGTGGGTTTTTTAGTGAAGAAGTCAAGACAACTTTATCAAAAATTGAAAGAGTGACTTAGGATTATAACATAAAATGAGAAGCTGAAAGGGAGGGGTGCTAGGTCTACTTCTGAATGACTGCAGAACAAAGAGACCTTCAGCAGCATCAGATTTTAAAAGACTTCTTTTGGGATTCTGTTTGGTTCTTTACCTGGATCACTGTCCATAGGAATAAGACCCTCTGGTGATGAGCTCTGTACTACTGGTGATACTACAGCAGAGAGGCTGTATGACATCAGAATGAGCCTGGTCACAATTTCCTTCCATTCAGACACCAGTGTCAAGTTACTTAAGAAAAAAAAAATCAAAACAAAAACCAAAATCACAACCAAAACACAGCATGGCCTAAAAATAATTCTATATTTAAAAGAAAGAACCAAAAGTACAAACACTTCTTCAATAATATTTATGAAAACTATAAATAGGGTAGAGATTGAAAAGTCTTAAGGCTAAGTTTAACACACACAAAGGAATGATCAAACACTGCTGCAGCCGGAAAGAGTTCTAAAAGCCACAGGCACTGGATTTCCTCATAAGTAATACTGCATGCTTGTATGTTCTCCTGAATAGCTCTTCCATTGCACTTAAATAGAGAGTTACAACTTCCCATTTAGTATGTTTTACTTACTTGAAGGGTAATTGCTGCAAAGCCCCAGTGATACAGTGCACTCTCCCGTACATGGGGAATGATGCTGCTGCTTGAAGCAGAGACTTCTTGGCTTGGAATATTTCTTCTTCAACATTCACCAACAAAAGCTTGATAACTAAAATAATTTAAAGCATAGATTTGCATTGTACATTCATACACCGTACTTTCTAAGAAACAAATCTGCTTTAAGAAACAGGAATAAAACCTGTGTACACAACAATTCAATGGAACATGCACAGCAATTTCCTTTATTATACTTTTCCCTCTTTTGTGACTGCAATATATGTCACCACTGATTTTCAGTTACCTAAACTCCAGCAATATTTCTTATAGTCAATTTAATCTGTCTCTCCGAATCAAATGGCAGCTGTGAAAAGCACAACCCAGATCCTGTGCTGAGGGACAGGACAATCCCACAGCTCATGATGAAGTCACAAGGAGCTACCCACCACATACTGCAAGTCAGACTTCACCCTTACAGCCACATTAATACACTGACAACTACAGCAGAGTATTAAAGAATGAAAGTTTATGATTAAATATTTGAACCTTATGTTTTCCGCTAAAAACCTGACCTATTTTCAAGGATACACTTGCCTATTTTAATTCTATTCATACCTTGTGATATCTCAGTGCCAGAATCAGAATGAATTACAGACCCTAACAAGGAGCCATGGATAACCAACAGCAGCAGATAACCCAGAGCAATGAGACACGGGTTACCCACACGTTTCCTTCACTTATGGTAACCACAACCGTGTCTCAAAATGGTTATTTCACTGCATATGAAGAAAGTATTAACAGGCATCTGTAGAGAAGCCAATAATGGCACCAAAAAAAGTATAGAAGAGTGAGTTTACTGGACATTATATAATTTTTTTTTTTACGAAGAATGAATTTAAGTATTTTAGTTTTACTGAAGATTACATAAGGTGGAGGAAGCTTGATTAACAAATTTGCCAAACCTGCCAGACCTAGAGCCCTCTCATCTTTCATCTAGGGGCACTAAACCAAACAAAAATATTCCATATGTGAACAAAGCCTCATTACTGAGGATGTGTATTCACAGGACTTCAAGTCACTGAGAAAAATGGGTCGAAGTGAACAGAGCTGCAAGGGGCAGCATTGCAAACATCAAGCATTGAAACATAAACAGACAAACTACAGCTGCCTTCTCCCTGGGTGAGCGAGCTCTGAGGAGAAGCAGAGGGTCCTTCTCTGCACTCAGCTTCACCAGGCTCGCTACTTGGGCCTCGACAGCACTTTCAAATGTCACTGGCCAAAATAATAACAAAAGCTGTCTTACAGAATATTCAACAGCCTCAACACAAACAGGACGACTAAGATCTTACAAAAGAACCTGACTTCTTAACAGCAAAACACAATATACTTAAGATCCTGTTAGAAATAAGCATCTCTTACTCACTAAGCCTACTACCAAGAGCCTTAAGGAAAAGCAGCAAACTTTCAATAAATATAAAAAATTTTCCCCAAAATCTTACCTGCTAAAGTGTTCTTCTCCACTGTACTCACTGATGTGTTTTCATCCATCTGGAGGTTGTGCTCAAGCCATTTTCCTAAACAAATATTCTGCAGTCCTTTGTGATATACTAAAAAGTTCAACAAATATGAAGCGGTGACACAATCGTATGGCTTGGTACTTGTGCTAAGATCTACTGCTGCTTGGAATAGAAGATCTAGATTTTCAGAATCCTGGAAAAAAGACAAAGCAGTAATATTGCTCATTTTGTCGAGATTCCAGATTGATTTAATTAAGTTCTTACCACCCTGGAATCTGAGAACTTGCTTTTCATTAAGTTTTCTGATACATATTTCTTAAAAAACACTTATTTTGTGCACTGATCACCTCATGGATACAACTACATAGACACTGAGGATGGGGACAGCCATTTATAAAGCAATATTCAATCACACTGCACTTCAGAGGAAAATTTTTTTTTTTTTTCAAATTACTGTGTTTTATCTGCTAATGGAGACTAAAGAGAAGCATAGTTTACTTGGCAGCAGTATTTGTTAATCTGTACTGATTAATTTAACAGTAACTTTTCATGAAGTTATTACAGACAAATCAGTATGAAGTCAAAGGGCAAAATTTGTGAGAAATCAAAAAAAAATAATCAGATAATGAAACCTGAGTTCAGTCAGAAAGGAAAGGAAACAAGGAGCTGAATTCCTTAAAAGTACAAGAGTAACCAAGGCAAAATGCCTCAATCATTTACAAAGGGAAGTCACAGCTTAGCAAAGTGCTTGTATTAACTATTTCTCTGCTAGTTCATAGTCATACACAAAGACCTTCCCAAACTCCTTCATCCATTAGTGAAACAAGCCTCCTTAGGTAAGGGCAGAAGCTGCTTAAAAATATACAGAAGGTGTTAGGGATGAACACTACTGCAGGCAACTTGGACCGGCTTCTAAGGTTCAGGAATCATGCTCTGTACCTAACACAAGCACCTGGTATACTACAGAACATTCATCTTCCACAAAACTACTCCCTTTAAACTCTTCAAGTTCATACCTGTAAACTCAATGCAACATCACGTAGTTTCATCAGAAGCCTAAATGCCAAAATTTTTACTTCTTCAAAAGTACTGGCAAAACACTGGATCAAAGTTTGGACACGAGCAGAATCAATCTCCTGATCCAACTGAAAAACTTGAGCTTGGCCTGTTCAAAGAAATTAATGCCTTAGACAGTTTTGCTGTAACTCTTTCCAGAATAAGCACTGTCTTCACACTCTGCTTTACTATACTAAAAGAAGCATTAAAATTACAGCTAAATTATTATTTTAATATTACTTCTCCTAATAGGTCTTAAAATACCATGTTTACTGTTAGGAAAAAAAAGGCTTACCTTATCCAAAAAGGATACACATATATCACTTAGTAATACAAAAAATAACTTATTGCCAAAAATAGAATCCCATTTACTCCCTTCTAATTCAGCATTAACAATAATCTTTATTTAGTTTTGCTTAAAAATTCTTTTCCTGTAAGTATGTAACATTTGAAAAAGATTCCTTTCAATAAAGAGGTTAAAAGCTTCAGCATGTTTTGGTGCTTGGTGCTTTGAGTTATTTTGTCATAGGAATAATCCCTTAAAATGTAAGTCATTACAATTTCTTTTTGGTTTTAATTTAGATGTAAATGAGTTGTGAATTCTGGTGACTGGATGATGTAAGGAAGACAAATTTTAGGACATAAATAACTGCACCACAATACAGCACAGAACACAACAGCTGAATCGTCTTCATAGAAGTAATGCCCAATTTATAAAATGCTCAGCTGCTCTTATAAACAACTCAGGATAACTTTCTATTTTTAAAAAAAACAGTAACAATACACTACATACTCATAATAATAACATTAACGTGTTCATTTATCAAGGGGTTTTGAGAAATGATTTAGCAAGATGGCATTTTTTATTCCCTCTCGAAATCAACTTTCATCTTGGACAACTCATTTCTTTAAAGAAAAATGCTACCATTTAGGACTGAAAACATATTTTTATGTTGGCCATATGATCCAGAGACAAGATTTAGCAAGACCATCAATACTCCAAGGCTCAGACAAATATTTCTTGAATTAACGTAGTCATAAAATCATGAAGAAAATTTAAAGTAACAGCAGCACATCATCATTAACTGGCCAATAAAATTGTTTTTTATTTAGCATATCATGAGGGTATGCAATACTTTTCAATCAAGAGTTTTTGTGAATTCAGCATTTCAAACTATCGAGATATTTGTACAAGAAAAAGGAGTAAAGTTATCAAATGCACTGAAACTTGTCCAGATGTTTTCCTCATAATAACAAAAATGAACCTTGCTAAAAAACAGGCTATGCAAGAAAATCCAAGTTTATAGAAGATATGCAAAGGGCCATAATTATTTGCATTTACTTCAATATTCCTTTTTCCAATAAAACTTACTATCCTCCCTTGAGGTAAAATGAGAGCAAACCAGGAAATGCCATAGAAATTAAGGACTAAGAATACCCTTTGACAGAAACTGTCTAGCTGGCATAGAAGACACTTCTCCAATACCTCCCATTCCTACAGTCTATTTAAGTCTATGAATTAATTACCTTTTGGAACAGAAAATATTTCTGCTATTGATTCCAAAATACTTAGTGCAGAAAACCTGGTTGGGTGTGATGAACCAGGAAACAGTACCTCAAAAAGCCTGGCACATACAGATGACATGAAATCCTGGGGGGAAAAAAAAATTACAAGGAAAAAATTAAGACAGTTTACTTGCTGCCCTACAAACAAAAGCCTAAGTAATTGAATTCAGGACATTCTGCTTTAGCCCAGAATTATGACTTTACAGTCAAATTTGGAAAAACAGGAAGCCAACATTCATAGTACGGACAAAGTTTGTTGTTTCTTGAAGTACAGTGAAGGCTAGACAATCATTTGGGGTTTTAAATACAACAGTTTCCCTTCCTCACCACCACAAAAAGACAGCCATTGTATCAAATCTTGAAAATTAGCTGACTGAGAAAAGCAGAAATTAAGGAACAGATTGACACAAAGAAACTGATGATGTGAGCCTTTAAATAGGATAAAAAGGACAAATACAAAAGAAGTCGTCACGCTAAAGCTCGTGTCATTCATTCTCTCACTCACTGATTATTCTGGAGACCTAGAAAATGATTGAAGCTCAACTGATCTCTATTTTAAGTCCAAATAACACACATCATTTAGAGCTCACTAGTAAATGGCCAACAGATGACAAGACATTTACCCAAATTTTTGGGGGGTTTTTGGATTGAGGGTACATCTCCAGCCATTCCTCACTTACTGCTGTTTCAATGCATATCACAGAGCAATCCCTCAGGAAATTACCTTTATTGGTTTTGAACAAAATTTACCTTAAAGACATTCTCCAAATACTAATGGGCATTCAGTTCACCAACAACAGTATATTTAGTCAAAATTAACTTGCACAAGTGCACCATAGTGGACCAGCTCCTCAACACTGTTTGGCTTTACAGGTTTTTTCCTTCTGCACTGCACTATTGCCTAACATACACACACACAGAGCCTAACTTACCCAGTGGTGTTCAGGAACAATGAAATCTCAGAAATGGTATCTCACTTGTATTACCTGCATCTCTAGCAGTCTACTTACTTTATATTGCTGCAAAATCCTCAAAGCAGGCATTTTAGTTGAGTTTTCAACTAACTCTTGCTTGGTTTTATTTTGTTCCAATTTATAAAGCACTTGAGAACTTTCTTGTATCCTGCAAAATAACTTTTAAAACAAAAGCAAAACATAGGTGAGACAAGAATCACTGACAGTGAAATAAGAGAAAGGCAGATTTTCAGCTTATTTTCCAAATCACACTGCTTGTAATTTTTCAGAAGTTTGCATTACAGCGTAACACAGAACAGATCCTTCCCTCTCCACTCCAAATCCAAGGTTTTGCTTCCCAGTCTCTCTTGTGACCAATTTTTTCTCTCCTCCCTCTATACCTCCAACACTTTCTTTCATCTCCCTCCTTAAATTCATGCCAAGCCTTCTCCTCCTACCTCATTTTCTGTGAACTGTGTTCACCTATAAAAGAAAATGCAATGCAGATAATTTCTACAGCCTCAGCATCTCTTAAAGAGTTTGACTCACTTCAGAAGTGCTTCCTCCACCTCTTTTACTACCCACAAGTAGTATTTCCTTTGTTATCACATACTCATCTAGCAAAATTTTTCCATCTCATGTTCCTCAGACTGCACTAGGTAAGAAAGGAAAGAGATGGGATTTCTCTCTTGCTTTTGCCAAACTGACTCCCTCATTTCTCCCCCATCTCAAATTATTTTCTCCTTCCACACTGCCTTCTTTTGCCATAAACATCTTCCAGGATGTTCTTTATACATACGTGGTTTTCTCATTTTATCCCCATCCTTCTACCATGAGCTACCTGTGACCCTGACAACTTCCACCACTTGGAGACTCATTCCCTGCAGACTGTGATGGCACAGCCACATGTCATGCTGTTCCCTTAACATTCCTCTACTTTGCTTTCTGGGTCGGGCTTCTGAGGGTGATGAAGTGGCTGAATTTGCTTGAGATGTGACAAGTCCATGTAAGCACAAGCTCAGTCCCCAGCAAAGGCAACACAAGTTTCATTGCTGACTCCAGGGCACACAGCTTTGCTATCAGCAAAGTGTGCAGGTGAGGACAGGTCAAGCAACACCCACTACCATCCATGACCAAGCTACCATGCCTCTGCCACTTAATTTTTTGTTTAAGCCATCCTTGCCTGTGATGACTTAACACCATTCAGCTAGGTAATACATAAACCATAGTCCTGGTCTTAGAGCTTCTACTCTTTCCAGTGAGCAACTTCATAACATACTTTTTTTTCTTTTTTAATGGTGTTATAACTAACATAAGAGGCACTTTAGACATTGCTTATAGTTTGAAATTACCTTTCTCAGCAGAGAAACGATCTGCTGCCTTACGGAAGGAGACTGGCTGTTCAAGCTGTACATCATAAAAAACTGAATTAGCTGCATTTCTTCCAGAGACACAATTTCTGTAGTACGATGGGTTTCACAAAGTAAACCTAAAGCATCAATGCAAACCTGAAATACATTTAGAAGTTAACCACAAAAGAGTTCTTGACACCTATGATGACACCTTTGTTTTAATGTAACACTAACACAGTAATCGGGATCAAAGCAATTGTTCTAATTTGAAGGACACGTAAGATTGTCCCTTTACCTGGCTGTGCTGATGAACTAGACCCTGTTTTATACACTCAGTGGATACAAGACCACTGCTCATGATATTTGAAAGTTCCAGATGTCCATGAGCCCTGGCTGTTCTCAAGCATGCCATTAATGCTCCAAGAGCTCCTCTAGTACTGCAAGAACCTAAAGAAAATGAAAACCAGGAATAATTACTCTTTGGTTAACACAAGCAGTGTACTATTTGCAATGCCTGTCAGAAACTCCCAATACTTTCAACACATGACCCACCTCCATTCTCTTTTATTTCTACTCCATAAATCCCAAAAAGACAGTGCTGCTACAGATTAAACTAGTTCTAAATCACTCGGTTCCCAAAAAGCTTCATCTCAAATATATCATATGAAAAAAAGACCTTGTGAGGTTTCACAAGCCATTATTTTAGAGTCACACTAAATTACTTCAAAACTACAAGAGAACCATACATCTTGTATCCACATATTTACAAGAAAAAACAATGTTACTGGACACACCTGTGTACGAAATAAGAGAAAAACAGTAGTAGAAAATGCAGAAATGTAACAGACCCTGACATGTAAAGAGAACCATAAGGCACCCAAAGAAGGAATACTAATTATTCTGCTCATGGCATGAAGACACACTTATTATTATGACTTTCACCTTGAAATACTAATAGCAATAATAACCATATGGAATTTTTCACCCATATTAATTCTAACAATAATAATAGACCAGAAATCACATAGCTAAGATTTTTTTTTTAACCCAATCATAATTACAAATACAAAGTTGATTTTCTTACCGAGATTAGCATCTGCAGAGGCCTGAAGAATTCTAATCATGTAGCTCAGACTGTCAGGGTTACATTTGAGCAATTTTGGTAAGTAGTAATCTATTATGTAAGTAGTTTGGTCATGGTTCCCTTCACACAGTATTACCAGAAGAGGAGAAACCCAGACGTTGTGCCACTGGTCAATCCAGGTGCCTTCTTGAGTACTCAAAGTAAAATGGGCCTTGTGATTTGCAAACATGGTTTCCAGAAGATCACTGGCATAAGGTGCAAGAGACTGATCATTCATCACATCCAGGATTTGTACTGGAATTGTTCTGTCCAACTGCAGTATATTTTCAGTGCCCACACACTCCACTAGACAGCCAAGAGAAGCGTATTTCCCTTTTACATGCCAATCTAAGCTTAGTAAATGCTTTATCAGCCTTGCGAAGAACGGGTCTGATTTTCCACTGGATCCAGCAATGGCAGTTTGGTGTATCTGAAGAAGATTCTTGAAAATCAATTTGGTTTGGTGTCTAATGGCATCCAGAGGGTGGTCCCAGTGTGTATAAATGTATTCCAGCAGCTTCCCAATTATATCAGAGTTCCCATTAAGTTTGATTTTTAGATCTGGAGACCCTGAAACGAGGGCAGCCAGTGCTGAATTAGTCCAAATAGCAAGGATTCTAGACAAAGATGTTGCCACACTGGATTCTTTTAACCTTTTAAAAAGAACAAACACAAAAAAAAGTTCATTATTTTAATTCATCAATCTTTATCAAAAAAAATTATATTTCAAAATAACTGTTCATCACATTCATTTACCTTACATGAAAACAGGTTAGAAGACACAAGCTACTCATGGAGGAAAAGGAATGAACACAGAAGTGATCAACTGGATGCTGCAAGGTACATGCTTAGTTACCTGGTGTGCTATTAAGTGGTTGCAGCTAAACCCCCCAACAATGGGGAAAAGAAACCATACAAGCCTCACCAAAAAAAAAAAAAAATTACTATGCACCTGCTAACATTTGAGCAGCATTATGTTGTTGCATGCTTCTTGAAAATGTGAGGAAAACTTTTCATTGCCATATAAAACCATCAAAACTGAGTACCCTATTGTGCAAAAACAGAATGATAAAACTGACATCCGAGGCATAATCAAAGGTTGAACTGAATACATGCTTTAATCTCCAACCCAATAGTGCTGGTGGGCTATTAGATGCAAGCAGTCAATGCTTGCAGCCAGCAAAAAAACAACTAAAACTCATCTTGCTTCAAGTATTCCAGCCACTGGCACACTTTGCTTTCGTCTGAACTTTCAGAAGAAGAGGACATGATGTCCTGAAACTGAAGTTTATCGGTCTACATAAGAACTGATACTGACATACCTTACAATAAGGAAATGGATACATTTATCCCGTTCATGTTAGAAAACAAAATTTTATTTTCACATGCAAGAAAAAATTGAAACTTAGAACTACATATGCAACACCATTATATTTTTCAAATTGACAAAGTTTTTCTGAATATACTAAAAAGATTGCATGATCTGTGGCAAAACCTAGTATCATTACACTGATACACTAGGACCACAGGGGTCATGCAAAAATAGAAGTAAAAAGATAAACCTCTCCTCCCAAACATGAAACAACACAGATTAAAACAAACTTACTCTGAACTCAAAGATAACAAGACTGATGCAGTATCTAATAATAGCTTCTCTCCATTTTCACCCATGCTGCCATTCTTCCAATCCAGCATAGCCAGTGCTCCATGGCAAAGGAAGAGCAGGACCGAGTCCGGGAGTTCTGCCGTGCACAGAACCCCACAGTTACTCACGAACCACGCTGGCACACCTGAGTGTTCCACTGTCCCAAGGAGCAAGTCACTGATCTGGAACACCAAAAGCACACCCATTACAGCATCTCAGCACAGCAGAAAAGCTATTTTGTGCATAGCTTAGAAGATCTGAAGAGATTTCTTGTAAACAGTGTTTCTCAAATTCAAAACCCAAGTCTTATTACGTCATGTATCAAGGAGAGAGGAAAGGATTATACTCCAGCTGAGGACTGATGGAGAGGCTGGCAAGCCCCGGTATCTGTATCAGCAGTCTCCAGACAACACTGACAGCACAGCTTAACAACACCAGACGTTGCACAGTCTTTAGCCAATAAATACACTTACCAATGAAGGTAATTCCTCAACTGGTTCATACATAGCTCTGGTAAACAGAATAACAGCCAGCCCCGAGGTAGTCTGAACAGTCTGCAGGAGCGTTGCTACACAGCAGAGATATTTTACATTAGAATGCAGCAAATACTGTGTGCTAGAACTGTGTAGCAAAATTATAAAAGATGGTACTAAATTTTGCTAGACTACTTGTAGTTGTATTATCACAAATCTGTGGTGTCCACCTGGATAGCAAATATTAACAACTTTATGCTCCAGTATAATAAGGAACCACTAAAACAGAAGAAAAACACAGGACTGCCCACCAAGGCAAGGAGGGCTGTGGCAGAGCCTACTGACACATGTTAAATTCTACTATACAAAAACATCTGTGTGAGAAGAAAATACTATTAGTTATAGTGTGCCCATAAATAGTTCTGACAGCGTATTTCACAGAGGTGTAAGTATTTCTGGTAGGCACAGACATCTCGTGACTCAAAAGCATTGCTGAAGCATTAATAACAGCATTAACCTTGGTTTTTGTAGTGGGAAAAGTTAAACTGTACACTCTAAAACAGCAATCTACAAATCACAGCTCGCCAAAAAACCAACTACTGCTCCCACTCACATTAATCTCAGCAGTTCAATTTCCATGCAAGCTAAACTAAGTTTTTATACATACAGGTTGTTTACTACAAAGACAACAAGTTAATAAAAATATTAGGGTTTGAATGTTACTAAACTTACCATCCATTAGGAAGTTTGTGGAACTTTTCAGTAAACTACACATACTTTGCCAAACAAAAGATTCCTTGTGTTTCCAAAGACTTCCCTGGATATTTTCTTGAAATTTCTGTATAAGCATCATTGAAACTTTAATGGCTGTCAGTAAATCGTGCATCAGCTGAGTCTGAACAATGCGATTTCCATGATTCTTTCTGTGGGGAGGGGGGAAGCAAGCACACAAAAAGGAAATTAAAACCGTTCTTCACCATCCCCAGAAAACCATATTCTGCTAACTTTAGATAGAATTAATGGTAAAACCTAATTTATTCCTTGAGTTGATCAGATATGTAACTACAGGAAAACAAGGAGCAGACTCAAGGGTAGTCTGTTAATACGAAGTTAACAAACAAAAATTACCAATTCTGCTACATTTTCTGCAGGTTCCTGTGACAAACTTTCATTCATATGATTCTGCCTGAGCAGAGCTGAACTTTTCCAGAAACTTTCCAAAAAAGCCAACAGAATGCAGTGTTGCTCTTTTCTAATTTTTCAAGTAGCTCTTCCATGTATGAAGAATATTTCTATGACTTGACCTTCTTCTAATATGAAGACAGAAAATATCTAAACTTTCAGTGTACTAAACAATTCATTAAATACACTTCTCCTCTGAGCACACCATGAGAGGCTACAGTGAAGAAGCCTCACTTTCTGAAATGCTGGAAAATGTCGAGTATATTAATACTGAATTAAACACTCAAGGAACATGGAAGAGTTTTACTCTACTTGAATTTTACATTTATTAATTCCACTGTTTAGTCACAATTCAGATAGCAAAACCCCAAATCAAAGGCTTCCCTTAGAAGAGTAGCTCTAACAGTATCAGTGCCTTACCTCTCTTATATTATCATATTGCCACAAAAGAAAAGAAACTAATCATTTTTTATTTAAAATCTGCATCACTGTAAAATGATATTCCCATCTTTCATCAATGTATGGCTATCAAAGTGGTATTTCAAACCAAACCAAATTATCTTGCAAGAGTGAAATAAAACCAGATAAAATAGAGCTTCTACTGAATTCACTTGCCTGTTTTCTTCCTGTATGTCAAGCAGCAACTTCTGCAGAAACTGAAGAACTAGTGAAAATAATTATGGTATGAATTTACTTACAAGAGAAATAGAACAGAAAATTTCCAGCAAAGCAATCCCACATATACATCATACCCAGCTACAATGAATAGTTACCCACACAGGGTGATTATTCCATTCCACCAACAAATTAAACTGGTATTTCAGTATAGACAAAAACAAGCAATGCTAAAACAAAATCTCAAGCTGTTTTACAACAACCTGGTACAAAACAAGCTTCCAACCCACTTGGCCCAATCCTGTGAGACACTGATTCTCCCTACCAGAATTGCTCACTGGTACTCAGATTTATATCAGGGGTTGCCCAGTAAAGCAAAACTGACCACTGAAAATTAAAGGCATAAATCAAAGTCTTGTCTTTCACAAAAAAAGTACCACATAAGGATACTAGTTTACTGAAAATTAATCAGGAAGAAATCAGATGTGATATATCTTCATGCCACTTCTTCATACACACCCCTCCCCCAATAACCTGCAGTGAAGCGTATTTTACTATAAATGTGACTTTACCTTCTTCAAACAGGTTCTTAATACAGGCTCTACCTAGAGGAAAGAAAATACATTTTAAGTACTGAATAGTAGCCAGCACTATCTATTTCACATAACTGCAAACATTACTATCAGGTGTGGCACCAAGGTCCAAACCAGTGCTGAGCAAGTTTAACCAGAAGACATCCGATGTCACTGTACCTAAGGTGAAGTCCTCCATACAGGAAGCAAGGTTGTCCAGTACTTTTCTGTACAAATACACATCTGTGGTTTTCAGCTCTTCCCGAAGGCAGTGCACAAAGCTTTGCACAGCTGACATCATCAAATGTCCAGGAAGACCATTCAGTGAACTGAAACAGGAAGAAACAGCACAATTAGTTTGGTTTTCCTGAGGTGTTGAACACCCACTGCACCAAAATCCATGTCAGCTAAAACTTCGATACACAGAAAGATGTTTCTTCCTGCATGAAAATGTCATCTGTTTTAAAATTAACATACACATTCTCAGTTTGCAGCTAGAAAACCTGTCAGAGGGATGCACAGCTTTGGGGTGGCCACAACCAAATCCAGGATGGAAGCCCTGCATCTCAGCAGGACAGTGAATGTTTTCAGATGAAGAAAAGAAGGCAGCTCACCACCAGATCTTAAAAAATGCTATGGATATAATAAATTCACTAAAGAAATACAGCAGTAATTGTGGAATAAAAAAAAATAATTGCAATACAATAGGCACAAGAAACCACAGTTTAGTCAGGATTCCTCTGAACTGTCTTCTCTTGACAAAGCTGAGATTTTGTGTTTTAAATTTCTATTCTAATATTGGACTTTAAAGTTCAAACTCCTAATTACACACTATGTTGTTTTTCCAATAATGAAACAGATTAAAGTAATACTTCATGCTGGAGATACCTTTCTAAGGATATGTTACTTATAATTAAGAATTTTAACTAAGCAAGAAAGAAAAACAGTACATATCCACATATTAGTACTGCAGATTTTTAGGAATTAAGTTACAGCAACTTGTAGTGAATGACAAATTACTAACTTATAGATAAGGAAAGCATTTTAAAAAAAATAAATAAAGGCTTACTACTCAATCTTTTACCTTGCTAATACTTTCTTCAAAGGATTCTTCGCACCCAGTGAAAAATATGTCTCTCCCAAGACATCCAAACAAGCTTTAACCATGGGATCACCTGCAGAGTTCTGATCCATCTGCTTCACCAATAGCATAATCTATAAGCAAAAGAACACATGATGAACAAAAAACTCTGGATATACCATCTTTAACTGTGGCAGATTTCCCTCTCATGCCAGCATATGGTGCAAAACTGTCGCCTCTTTACCATTTCTCCTTGAGTTTCAAGTTTTAAATAATGTTCCAAGAACACTTCTAAAAACAAAAAATATCCCTGAAAAATGGGAATCTTGGTGTCACTTGCCTTCCACCATTTTCAGTAACTGTGGCCCTTGCTAATTTAAGTACTAGAACTGCATTTCTACCTGATGCATGTGCACCTGCTTTTTCTGTGTTTCCAGGAACATATAAAACACTGAAAGTTTATTTTAGAGCTGTACAGTGCACAAGACACACTGTCAGTTACCAAAAACCACACTAACAACAATGAAACCTTACCTCTTTAATACACTGGATCTGCTGGATGCCATTTCTCAGCTGTGCACAGTGCAGAAGCAGAGATGCCAGATTTTGCTCTTCAGCCTTTGAAAACCCTAGATTTGGAAGAAGAGGATCTTTTTATAAAGTGATTACAATAAGCAGTATAAATAATACATAATTTATAAGAAAAAGAAATGGCTGCTTAATTCTTACGGTTTTTTCCAGTTCCAGTAAACCCATTGGTGTCACAAACCCTTAAGTCACCTTACAACACCTTAACATGATTTTTTTTTCCCTAACAAATGAAAAAAAAAAATCAGTTTCACTGGAACACAATAGTAAGGGACTTCTGAGTTGTAAGGGACCTCTGGGGGCAATGTGGTCCAACTCCACTGCTTAAGTAGGGTCACCTGGAGCTGGCTGCCCAGTACCAGGGCCAGGTGGCTTCTAAATACCTCCAAGGTTAGAGACTCCCCCACTAAACTATGAAAGCTGGGCCAGTTCTCAGTCACCTTCATGTTAAAAAAGAGAGGGAAATTAGAGGGAATATTTTGTGTTTCAGCTTGTGCCCATGCCTTCCTGTCTTACCACTGTTCAGCACAGAAAAAGCACTGGCTCTGCCTCCCTTGTGTCCTCCCTTCAGGTATTTTTTACACATTGCCAAGATCCCCCTGAGCCTTCTCTTCACCAGGCCAAAGAGACCAAGCTCTCTCAGCCTTTCCTCATAGGAGAGATGCTCCAGGCCCTTCATCATCTTAGCCCTTAGCTGGAGTCTCTCCAACATGTCCCTATTACTCCTGTACTGGGGAGCCAAGAACTGGATGCAGCACTCCAGGTGGGACCTCACCAGTGCTACCTCATAGTAATGTTAGTATATAATCTTGTATTAATTTGTTTTGGTTTTTTTACAGTAAATATCACTGGAAGTTTCTCTCATCAAACAAACAAACAAAAAATCCCCACAAAAGAAAACACCATTTGAACAGTGCCTTTAAAACAACTGAACTACAGAAAACACAAAGACTGGGAAAACGACATCCAGAGAACCCTTCCAAACTCAATCATTCTGTGATTCTTGGAAATTCAGTGTTATCCCACAGATTAAGGCTAGCACTTCAGATATCACTGAATTAAAGGCCTGCAAGTGGGATCACAAGTAGGACCTTCTACTACCTTCACACTACAGATAAAACAAAATAAAGAGTTTTCAACCAAAGGTATGATGCTCTAAGGGATTTTTTTAACTCTGCCAAGGTAAGAAGTCATTGTCATTACAAAATAAAAACAAACCTCAGCAAACACACCTAAAACGCACAAAGCAAAACCACTAGAAATAAAACATAACAAACAAAAAAACAGATCAATTTCAGTAGCTACTCAAAGGCAAGAGAAATCACACATTAGTTCAGAAAAAAGCACCCTACTTACTCTGAAGTTTTTCAAGCTGATGATGATCAAGAAAGAATGCATCCACCTGAATTTCCTTCTTCTTCTTCAAAACCATTTTAGCTGATAAAGAAATACCTGCTTAAAAAAAAACAAACAAAACAAAAAACAAAACAACAGGTCATGTGGTTTTAAAAACATAATTACAAACATTTCCTGTAATAATGGTCTTTTCACTGTCCTACTGTCTTGAAATAATGTTTGTTGTATTATCTGGGCAACTTTTTTCAAGGAAATAACTCTCTTTAATTTTATCAACTTCAAGTATTTCCAGCATTTCATCTAAAATTCACCCAAACTTCACACTGGGAAATGGAAATAACAGAAAAGGGGTATTGCTATATGCATGACATACTGTCTCACTGGAGTTTTCACTGCACTTGTTACACAGCCAGCGGCACGACCCCGGATCACTGTCTGGAGACATCATACAGAATTAACGCCACAAAACTTCCTTTGCTCAGTTTTACTGTTCAGAACTCATTCAATTTGTATTAATGTCAAGTTATAACTGTGCGGCAAACCAAACGGCTTTGCTATTATGGATGTTAAAAACAGTAAGTCCTTTTTCTAATGGCAACAGTGATTTAATATGCACTACATACAGTTTCACTGACATGAAAGTGCGTTATCATGGAACAGCTGAGGTCGGAAGGGGCCTTTAGAGGTCATTTGGACCAACCTCCTGCTAAAGCTGGGCCACCTGGAGCCAGTTACCCAGGCCCATGTTCAAGTATCTTTTGAATGCTTCCAAAGATGGAGACTCCACAGCCTCTCTGGACCACCTGTGCCAGTGCTCGGGCACCTTCACTCTACATCTGGTGCTTCTGATGGTCTCAGAGACTCTCCCGTGTTTCAGTCTGTACCCATGGCCCGCTGTCCCGGCACCAGGGAACAGAGCCTGACCACATCTTGTCTGCGCCTCCTCTCTCCATACTCATAAACTCCGGTAAGCTCTCCAGACCCCTCACCCAGTCCCAGCTGTTGCACCAAACGCGGCCGCCCTCAGCGCCTGCGGGCGGTCACGAGCACCGCAGAGCCCACGCCTCAGAGGCGGCCGCGGCCGGGCCCCGCTGCCCGCGACTGCTCCGCGCCCTCCCCGCCCGAACGGCCCCGCGCCCACCGCGGCACCGAGCGCTCGGATAGACCCCGGGCCGGCCCGGGCCGCCTCTGCCTCAGGCACCCGCCCAGGGCCTCCCCCGCCCCGGCGGCAGCGCGGTCCCGGAGCACGGTAGTGCTCGCCTGGGGAAGCGGCTGCAATGAGAGCGCCACAGCAGCGGGCGCGGCCAGCACCGAGCGAACACGGCCCGCTCAGCCCTTACCCGAGCGGACCCTCACCCGCGGCGCCGCGTCCCTTCCCGGTGCCGGCGCCCCGCCCCACCACGTGCCGGCCTCCGCCAACCGCGGCGCTCCCCGCCCCCGGCCC
>VWPU01019348.1:0-16330 GCA_013398955.1 Callaeas wilsoni
CGGCCCGGCCCGGCCCGGCCGCGTTCGGGGCCCGCAGGCGCCGTTGTTATCCACAAACATCGCATTCGTTGCCCGGTGTGCAACAGGGCAATAATTACACACTCGAGAGAGACATTGATTAGTTATCTCAGAGTTGCACAAGCCTGGGTGCGCAGTGGTGTTCCACAAATCAAGCACACCAATTATCAAAACTTTTTACTATTTATACATTTCAGCCGACAAAGAAATTAGTGTTCATTGGCTACAAGTGACATCGTTCTCTTATTTATTAGAATTCTGTCTTCTATTGTTAATGATTCCCTCACTCTTGTGCTAAGTGGTCTGCATGCTCAGTCTTTCTGTTTCGGGTTGGTGGGCCATCAGTCGGTGGTTGTGATCTCCCCCGCCACAATTAGCTTTTACCCAGTTGGAGCTGACTCAGGGCAGTTGCAGAGTTGTCTTTATTAGTTTCTTCCTTATCTTGAGAATTCTGGTGAATGGCCTTGTGTCTTATAAATCCTGCATTCTTTATGTCCAGTATCAGCAGACATCCTTCCCAGGCTTTGCCAATCTCCCCATAGGTCTGAGGTCAGTGGAACATGGCAAGCCCTAAACCTGGACAAGGTAATTCTAACAACAAGTAATTTGTTTTTCTAACACCTGGACATCACTTAGAGCTTGCTTGTTAGCTGCTCTTTGTTTCATGGACTAAATTTCCCTTCTTGTTGATTAGGCTTGAAAGTATACAAAGATCAAACAAAGAACAACTTTTCTTATGAAAATTGTACACATTCCACATTTTGCCACACTGGCTCTGCGGAGGGGCACGTCCAGCACTCCCACAGTTACAGCCCAAGTTGATGCTACAGACACAGATGCTACAGACGCATATTTGAGGAAAACATTCCTGCAGCACACAACAGAGCCATAAGGTACGCAAGAGAAGAGTCCAGTACATGCCCCAACCTGCTATGATAGGCACAGACAGCTGTTCGTATATTTCAAGTTGAGTGAGTTATTACTTTCAATAATAAATAAGCATATTTACACTACATTACAAGGCATGAGAACACAGAATTTATCACATTTCACTACAGGGCAGAAAACACTTTCAGGCTTACGGACAACCTGTGCTTTGCAAGACGGTCCAGATGCAACTGCTGCCCCAGGCAAATCCAAATTAGTGGAAGAGTACTGGGTTTGGACATGTGTCCGCTGAGAAGGCCGATGGTTTTAGCTGCTTGGCTGTTGTGAACAGGGTGGTCACTGCCACTCCCTCGCTTTCCAAGGACTCCTGTCTCCAGAAGGAGGTCAGTCAACCTGTCCCAGGTACTTCCTTACAACATCAAGACCTGTCATAGGTGGTGTCACTGTGTCTGTACAGATTCTGAGTTTGAGCACGTGCAGGAGGACCAGAGTATTCCCAAAGTAAAAGTATACCCTATGACCATAAATGATTTGGTGCATGGCAAAGATATCCTGCAGGGAGCTCTCTTGGTTGATGTACTCCCAGGCACTCCAGATGCCCTAAACCTTACCTCCTCCCTCTCCTCCAACATTAATCCCATTAACCTGAAAGCATCCACATTGATGGGGAATTCCATTTCTGCCTCATTACTTTTGTTGGTGACTACCACCATCACCATTTCCTGCTGAAGGGAAAATCCATAGATCCTAATGGCCCCTTTGGAAGCACAATTTAATGGCAGTCCAGAGGCAGAGCAGTCAGAGGAGCCAGTGAGAGGAGTGTAAAAACACAGACACAAAGCTGGGGGCTTGCAAGCAGCTGTCTACAGCATTCTACAACATTCAAGTCCAGTCACATGTGCAACATGGTCTATCTTAAAGTGTAAATAGGGGTGTTTGGTCTCTCCGGGATTTTTAATTAACAGGTAGAATTGAGAACATTATTGAACATTGGGAATGTGGGCATCACTAGACAGAAAAACTGTCAGGCACCTTCCACTCACACTCCATACATTCCTGTGAAAATCTCCATCTTTTCTGATTCAGCCTCTGTCATTCCCCTTTGTCTGCACTAACTTTCTTTCCTTCATTTTCCCTCCCTAACAGAAGCGAATTTCCTTTTCTTACTTCCATTTTTACAGGGTCATTTCCTGGAATTCAAAACATCATTTGCTAAACAAAGACCAGTGTTTCAACAATATTTAATATGATATGAGATGTTTCATACCTTATAGAGTCCATGCACCAAAATGCAAACATCCTACATGTATCAGCTTTTTCTGTTTTTTTCAGTGTGTAACAGCAGTCAGAAAAAACAGTTACTTGGTAAGAAATTCTCCTCTTGAGTGAGTAAGACTACAATAGAGATTGAAAAAAGGTTTTAGAAAAAAACTGTATGGATATTCAGAGGCATGAAAGGGCTTCCATGCAAGAAACAACTATGTAGACTCAACAGCCTGAAAAAGAGATGACTAATAACAGGTAACAATAGAGCTACTGTACCTTGAGTGGCTCATAAAGGCTGGACAGCTATTGATAGTTCATTATTTCTTCCAACAAAAATCATAACATGCTTTATAAAAAGTGCTCACCCCTGAAAAAAAGTGCAAGCTTCCACAGAATGTAGTAGGTTATTTTTTATTTACATGGAGAAGTTAATCAGTATAGATGTAACAAAACCTCTTCTGAAACAGGTACTCTACTTTGTGAGCTCACTGAATAATTTTTTTTTTCCTGGCATAAAGCATAAATATTCTAGTTCAGTCACTTGCCTAAATTTTCTTTCAGAATGATGAAATATGTAAGAGTAAGAGGTGCCTTGGTGAGTTTAATTCCCATCCTCTCAGCTCTTGATGCTGCTAATCAGATCTGAGATGAATGGCATTTTAATTAGATTTTTGAATTCCAATTATTGTACCTTTAGAGTACATGAAATGTCCCAGACAAGATGCTCTCAGATATGCTACAAAGGGGTTTGTCTTGGTATTTTTCCTCCTAAAAACTAGTTTGTTCAAGCAGTGGCTGAATAAAGGTGGATTTAAGTCCTCCTAGAAAAACCATGAGCAATTATGGACAGTAACTTTTGCTCATTCTGGACAATTTATCTGGGGGTGTCATAAGGGCAAATCTTAAGGTTTCCAGGGCAGCAAGGTAGCATTTGTATTTTGTATGATCACATTGTTATTTAATTGAGTTGGTAAAACACCAAGACTTTACAATATTCCCATCTCGCCTACACTCACGTACAATAGCTGCTCAGGAAGGTATCACGTATTGTTATTAGAAACCTCTGCACAAATATAGTCCTTATATAGTTAAAATGTCTCTTCAGAGTAACTTCTAAAGTAAATACTAGGAGCTACAGAAATGTAAGAATGCACACACAACCCCACGTGTACAAAATGAC
Source organism: Callaeas wilsoni (assembly GCA_013398955.1). Lineage (NCBI taxonomy): Eukaryota > Metazoa > Chordata > Aves > Passeriformes > Callaeidae > Callaeas > Callaeas wilsoni. The sequence continues at coordinate 3,353 of VWPU01019348.1, forward strand.
CAATACATACTGACAGATTTACTACATAGATGTACAGCAACAGATTATTTCAACTTTATGCAAATTTCTCTTAAAATAACAAAGACAGTAACTATTGGTTAAAAGTCAAAAGAAAAAATGAAAAAAAATAACAAACACAGATTATTAATAGTAAGTATCCCATTTTTTGGTCTATTTTAAATTATATCAAGATTTTTTCATATTCACTCAAGGTTTATATATCAAATATACAGAAAGGATTCCTGCCCTCAGTTTAAAAACAGGCATTTGCCCCATAACATCTCACAGCCTTTCTTTCGATGCATGAATCAACCTTTCTCATCACTTGCAAATAATAAATAATTCAGTAAAACAAGACTAGATTAAAGCAGGAGACTGAAATCCCTCTACTCCCAGGCACAGTAAATCCATAAGAAACAGGCATTCCACATACTAATTCAGAGACAGCACCACAAGCATTGCAAAGAGCTGCCTGACTGTACCATCCACAGCGATACCACCCCGAGTGACCCCATTAATTCTGACCTGAACCAAACTGTCCCCAAACCAAACCTCGGGGCACCTCTCCACACCTCTGGCAGGCAAGGCCTTCTCAAGTTCCACACAGGGATTTGAGGAACAGATAAAACCATCTCAAAGGGTAACTGTCCAAAACATTTTAAGACAGAGCATTTTAAGTTTACTTTGTTGCCAAAATATCTTCATGCAATGTCTGAATTTTCCACTTTGAGTGAGTTCCCAGCATATGCAAATCTGCTGAGAATGGACTCAAACAGGAATCCAACCAGCACCTCGTGCATCACTCCCTCAAGTGGCAAGTGCCAGGACTGACAGATCTGACAATTAAAATGTGTCTAAAATCACATTAAAAAGAATAGCTTTGGGTTTTCTTTAAGCTATTAATTATTTTAAATATCTCAATATGTATCCTATGTTACATTATTCTAAACTAGGGAATTCCAGAGCCTTGATGTTGTTCTATGGATGAAGAACAGTAAGTTTATGAAGATGTCAATTAAAGAATAAAAAAATTATTCTGTGTTTGTTTTTTTTCAAGTGTGCCACACATATAATTGGTGTTAACAAAACATCCACTGCTTGGGTGAAAAGGAGGGAGAATGTCTTTCTATTAAGGAGGCATGGAAGCCAAAGTATGTTTACTTGGGGATTGGTGCCTGTGTCTGCTCCACCAGATGCCAGAAAACTAAATATTTTTCTGTTTCTTTAATGTTTGGGGATTTTGAAGCCACTCAGCAGATTTTTAGGTAAGTACTCAACTGCAGCTCTAACCCAATGTGCATTTAATGAACAGTTCTTTGATTGAAGGAACCAGTGAGTCAATTACTCCACTGGTTTCTGAATTACAGCTTTAAAGGAACCACACAGGAAAAATCCAGATAATCCAAAAACAAATAATGGTGGTTAACCATTAACTAGACAATTCATATTCATACAAAATGTCCTGATTTTGTACAGGTATTGCATACAGTATACTTATTCTGAGGCCTAGTTCTTCTAATTTTGTTTAATCTAAACAGGTAAATCTTAAGGTTTTTGAAAGTAAATCATCAGTTAAAAAAGACTTGAACTAATATTTTCAGGCTTCCTGAGCACTCTGTTTATTTGAAGAGCCACATTTTAAGGAAACATTGGCCCGTATTAAGTCTCTACAGAAATCCATGGTAAAACTGGAATTTAAAAAATGATCTAATTAAATCTGAATTCTTAAAGCATATTAGTGAGGAGGTATAAAAAATTTTTTAAAAAAGAAAAAGAAAAAAAACCCACAAACAGCAGCAATCCTGCCCTGAAGCTTCAGCATTAAATGCCACTAGTCCATAGGGAAATAACTCTATAGGGCAACTCATGAAAAAATTATGAGCATAATTAAGGTATGTGATTACATGCTCAAATATCGCATATAATATTTACTTTGAAAAGTGATGGACTCCCTAATTCAGTATCACCATACTGTTAGCACAGCTATAAAAACTACAGTGAATACAATTACCAACCTTTGTGTACAGGATAGTCTAGCTTCTTGCAATTAAAAGGAATGTTTTTAGGGTATGAGAATCATTTAAATTAATTTAAACTTACAAACATCTGTTAGGTCTCTGAGACTTAGAGAACAACTATTTGATGAAAAGATTGCAATGACAATTGCCAAATTCCAGGGACTTCAGTAGGCAGCAAACTATAACCCACATCATTAGAGAATTCAGGTGGAAATTAACAGGATTAAATAAATCTTGAAATATAACATAATTAGACTTAAGAATTAAAAATTCGCTCCTTTTGTGTTAATCTCTTTTTCTTTCTGAGAGGATATATTTGTGTTCCAATTAATGAGTCTGTTTGGAGGCAAAAGAGATTGATATCTATTTTAACAGTAAGACAACATTCACACAACATGCACTTACTGAAAGTAAACCCTTTCCCCTCCCCTCCTCTGGACTCTCACATAAAAGGATGGGAGAGAAAAAAAGAAATTCCACAAGAGACAACAAGAATCATAGAATTCCAGCTTGCCAGATGACCTGTGTCCAATGTGTATTGCCACCTGCCCATCAATAAACTCTCTTTCCAGTCATGTAACTTAAGAGATGAAGACCTTTCTAATTAATCAACAAATATAACAATTACATTGCATTTGTAGGAGTGAAGGAAGCGCAGAGTTAGAATCCAATAGTGTGACAAACCGAAGAAAAGATTTATGTCATAAGCCTTTTGAGTAAATGGCTAACAAATTTTTCTTTCCACCACTAAAGCTCCTACCAGCACTGCTAGTTTTTGGCAGCAGAAACCACTGCAAGAAAGGCCCGGAAAAAGTGCAAGAGAGCTGCTATAAACCAGACTTTTTATCAGTTCTCTTGTAAAATCAATGCCAGTATTAACCATTGGGCTTAGCCTTCATGCTTCCCTACATTACATTTAGTCCTCCTTCTGTCTCTGCATGAAGAATAAAATGCCCTAGTTGAATCTCTCACCAAAAAATCACTAAAGGGCACGGAAAGGCTATATAACTACACTTTCCAAAAGCCACTTGCTGCTGCAAGAGTAGAAGCCAAATTCAGGGCGTCCCTGCTACAAAGTGACCAGCCGTGACCATTGCCTTTGGAAGCCATCGGCAGCCTTTCCCCAGCAGAGGATCCCTCCAGCTCCTGGACTTTCTACCAGCACTGGGCTTGGTGGCTGTGCAGTTCCAGAATCCAGGTCTCAAAAGTTTCCTTGATGTCAGCCTTTACCACTGCTCCAAGTGACTCTTTCTGTTGAGCTCTAGCCTACAGATTTTTGAAGTTCTCAAACATCACTTTTTGTGTACAGAATATTAAATACTGTCTTAATAGTGTAATTAAAAAATATACCTTGTGAATTTTTTTTCCTAACAACTCATATTGCAGGTCTCAGATATTAATTTTACAGACCTGTGGCATACCTGGCACTAGTTTCACTAGCACAGGACTTTGTCGGGTGCTAAAAAAGGCATTGTACATGACTGCTAAGCAAAATAGAGGATACAAGACCTGTGGCTTAGTTTACCAAAAAAGTTACAACTATGGTTAAAGTCTTTCCCAAATACTGTAATGCAATAGAAATGTATGGTCACCAAGAAGGCCATCCATTACTTTTTATAACAAAAAAGTTAAATACCAGATGGCTTTAGTTTTGAAAGGCAAAACACTTTTTGAAATTGCAAACTCAAGGATCACAGACCGCTAAAGTGAGACCAACAGGTTTGTCCTTCTGAAACTGTTACTTTCCTAAACTTTGTTTGTTGTGAGAACATGCAGATAGTGCATTAGCTCAGCTTGATAAAGCACAATGGCTATTAAAAAACAAAAGCAAGCCTGAAAAATGCAACATATTTCTCACTGTCATCCTTGAATGACTGCTCCCTATGCTTTTTATTAGGAAGATTCAAAGATGCCAGTAACCTTACAGCTGGTGACTGTAATAGCAGAGGGTAACAAGACAGAAATAATGAATGCCTCCTTGTTAAGCAGTGTTGTTTGTGCTGTTCCCAGAAAGATCTGCCAAGAACTTTTCAAGCAAACCTTATTTTTCTGGGATCTGTAACTTGGCGGCAAAAAATTCCAGCATGATACCCAGTTCAAAAGAATTGAGATTATAGCTTTTAAAAGACATTATTTAGTTTTGGAATAAATTAAATTTACACTAAATAAGGTGAACACTTTAGCACTTCATGTATTTTTTAGTTGTCGTATTGAAAGAAAACTTGTGGTTATCAAATTCACACCCCAGATCATTTTATGTTTTCTAACTGAAATAAGTCTGAAGTACTGCAGTGTGAAAGGAGACTTTGTGCTGTATGGTCAAGATTCCACTGACGTGTATTTTCTTTTTAAGGAAGACTTTATGAAATACATATGAAACACTCCTTATTCTGCCAAACAATTCAGTGGAATAAATCTGTGCTAATTCTTAATACAACTCAGCTGACCTGGATATAATGCCAGGTTGTGAAAAAAACTGGCTGTTTAACAGATCATTCTCACAAAATATAGACCCAGAATTTCTATGTGAAATTATGTCAGGTTGTTTTTGTTTTGTTTTTGAACAACTGATCCAAAGTGCTGAGCCACACAAAAGTCCAATTTCAGTGTACCCATTTCTTTTTTGGCTCTTGACCCATTACAGCCAGGTCATTTTGTAGAGTTCCTGGCCAAAGCAATATTCTTTCCTGTGGCAACTAGCAAGATATATAGAAATTAGATTTCAGGCACAAAACAGATTTCAGCCCAAGCTAAGGAAGCTCTCTGTCAAGTAATAGCCAGGTGTCAAGAAACAAGAAGGCTACGGTAGTTTCCCAAGTAGTGAAAAGGAAGTGGTGGTTTAGGCTTACACCTATGAGGAATAAACCTGCCAGCAATTCAAAACAAAAGGAGATAATCAAAACATATAAATATCATCAATATCAATAAATTATAAACTTTGCTTAATATAAATGGTGAGGTCATTTCAAAGGAAACACTAGAAGGAACAGGGCCAGAAAAAAAACATGAGACAAAGTATCTCTAAAAAGTTTCTGATTTTCCTGACTAACTTGGGTTTTGCCCTCTAGATCACATTATCCCCCAAAATATCTCTACCTACCTTACAGTTCAAGACAAATCAAAACTAAAGAAGTCTATGAAACCACAGTTCCTCTGAGATTATTTGCAATTCAGCTAACATGCTGGGTGTATAAAGACATTACCATTCTTGAAGAGTTTGCATGAACTGGAATTTGGAGCAAAAAGGCAAGGTTGCCAAAAGGCTTCTGTCTTACTGACACTGTCTGTTCTGCAAGGAGCCACAAAGGGAGTCAGTGGTTACAAGAGGGTGTTGGCCTTGGGAAGCATGATATGTCATCCTTTAATCATTAAAGAGCCAGCAGAAGCACAGACACAGCATCTCCATTCAGATGGCTCTTAATCTTCTGTTGATATGCAGGAAACCTGTTCTCTAGCAGCAGTGAGGATATTTCTGTGGGACTGGGCTCTCTTAAATAACAAAATCAGAGCAATGTAGTAATCAAAGTCTTTTTTTGTTACCCTTTGCCTAGTCTTACAATCTCAAACTTATATTATTCTGACTCTGAACTAAAACGGTTCATCGGTTTGTTCAGCATTTCCAGCATGGTATCCTTGTCTTTGACTAGAAGTCCTATGACATGCTACAACATAAATAGCATGTGGTTTGGGGTTTTTTTTCTGTTTCTACTGAACTATTCCACCTCCAGTTCATCTCTGTTCCCAAAAAAGTCAAATACTGTTCCTAATTATACCAGTACAATACCACTTAAGACCTTGGTGGTAAAAGAGAATAAAGCATGGCTGTGTGCCCTCTACCTTGAACACACTTTCTTTCTGACATTGTTTTTGCTTCCCCAACACTTTTGGTAACCATGACCTACTGCTTTTCCTACTTCTGAAAGTGCAGACTACCAGGTGCAACAGAGAATTTCAAGTACCCCATTTCAACAGTTAACCAATGCATAGCAAAATACTCACTCATCTGAACAAGCTGGATCTGTATCACACACAGGCACATTGCAGTGCAATCTGTTCTGTTACCCTACATTCTCCAATCTGGCAATTGCTTCATTTCTGTTAAGAACAAATAAAAACGGAGGAAAGAGTTTGACACAAACACAGAGACTTCCCCAGATCAAAGGGAATAGGTATTAAGCCCAGCAAGTTTGCCTCCTTGTATAAAATCTCCAGGTGTTACTTTTGTTGTTTCATGGAATGATCCCCTTGATTCAACACAGTGATTCTCCCCCAGGCTGATTCTCCACTCCTTTAGTAAATTATCATCCCTAAGAACTGAACTGTGGCTGTCCAAACAAACCCTGGACTATGGGGGACTTTTGTGCTGAGGTGGGAGTCCCAGGGGTACTTTGTCCGTCTCAGGCTGCTTCCAGGACAGCGGCCATCACACCTGCGGCTCACACGCGCCCTGAACAGCAAGGCCAGGGCCTCCTTCCTTCATCCATATTCAACTACACTGGTGATACAAAGAGAGAGCTCTGTTTCCAACACCCATGAAGATGATGACATTTCTATTCTTCGTGCCAACAAGTGGAACCGTGACTGCTCCCTGCCCAGGTGAGGTAGCAGAGATAACACTCCAGGCTTTAACAGAGCCATGTATGTTATAGAGCAAGAACATCACATGAGGACAGAATAACCAGAGAGATGAATAAACTTCTGTACTTAATTTCTCTTTTGAAACTTTCTACAAGAAAGAAACCACTCAGGTTTCTTTCTTCCAGTACAAATAAACTGCATGACACCTTTAATCCAGAAAACTAATGACATTTAATCATGTCTGTAGCACCAGTGATTTCAAATGGGAACAACACATAAGATTAACCTAAACTTAAAAAAAATCCTTGTTGGAGCCAAGATTTTATTGCTAAATATATAGACACACACATTTGGTTTAAGGCTAGTATTAAAATATGTGTTGTTCTTTCCATGTTTCTAATATATATTAAAATTGGGTGAGTATTTAAATCAAATTGTTCTATACATGGCTTAAACATCCCATACATTTTTCTACCTTGAACATATTTTCAAATAAATCATAAAGCAAACACTTTGCAAAGCTACTCAGAAAATATTATTAACAAAGTAAGTTATGCCAAAAGAGAATTAAACGTAACAGAGTTCTATACACTCAGGTTGGGATGACCTTACTATGCACACATAAATAAAATATGTTACAATAAAAATCTTTGATATACACTTTCCACAGCTGATTTTTAAACAGTTACCAGCTATGCAAGAAAGAATAACATTTTTTAAAAATATTTATTTTATTTATTTAACCAGTAATAAAAAAATTCCTGAATAACATGAAGTTTCTCAGTAATTTAAGGGAAATTGAAACTTCCTAGAAGTATCAGTGAAATGTTGGGTTATGGTGTTTCAAAGACATTTAAAAAAATAAAAAATCTTCATTGGATAGTCTCCCATGCTATTATCTTGCTTTCCCTTCCTCATTCATCTTCATTACCACCCCTTTGAAAAAAAAGAATTTTACTGCAATAAAATGATACCAGAAATTTACTGTTCAAACACAGCATTCTCTGCTCTTTACTGCTGCTCTCATTTAGACACACATGAGCTTCAGTGAAAACTGGAAGCAGGGCCAAAAAATGGGAAACTGAAGTCTATTCATGCTCTTCTAATAAATGATGTATATGCTCAAAACAAATGAGCTTTTATGAATGTTCAGATCTTTCTTCACATGTGGAAGCAGCACATAAAAAGTCACAGCATGAGAAAGTGCACAATTTTGTATTCACTCTCATTCAGACTTAGTGAAAAAGTCTTACTAACTGATTTAAACTTTTTTTACCTGAATGTACAGTTTTAAAACTAGAGTCATGTCCATTTTCCTCCAAACTGAGATGCAAATAAAGCATTATCTAACAACAATAATAACATGGTGCTTTATTTTTGTACAAAATATTTTTCTGAATGCAAGTTTCCCCCCCATACATCTAATTTACAGTGCGGCTAAGCCATTTAAAGATTATATTCATTAAAAATCACCCTCAGAATTTTCCTTAGAAAACACATCAGGCACTAGGTGGTCATAAAAAATATACTACAGATCTTTCACTTAATGAAAGAGGGTAGGATCTTTTCCATATATTTTAAAGTTTAAAGTAAAAATACAAGTTATAGCAGAGTATTTTTTTTCTTCACAGACAACCTGGCAATGGTGGAATGTCAAGAAGAAGAAAGCCCTGGAATTAGGGAGTATTGCACAGCATATGTGAGAAGACAGCTCATCTAAAACCCCCTAGAACAAGAGAAATTCCACCAGATGGGAAGAACACAAAAGTAGCCCTTGTGGAAATCAGATTTTAAAAATTAGAAGCAAATTTTAAAATCTCAGAAAATAAGACACCAAAGTAACCAGAGAAAAAGACAAAACAAACCAACCAGTCCTGATTGTTGAGGGAGATTAGAGGTTTTGCCACAGATCTGTTGCCTGGCTGGTGACCCAGCGGAACTGGGGGGGAAGATGTAGATTTTTTTTTTTCCCCCCCTATGCAGAGCTACATTAGGTCAAAGCCAGGTTGAGGAAATGAAACCAGTAGAATCCAAGTATTAAGAGAAGTGACTGTTAGGTACCACACTTGATTCTCATTGAACAGCTTTTTGGTTGTGCAGATTTCAGTAGCAGTAATGAGCTAAAGTAGCTATTACTCCAGTTTTTCTTCTTTTACTTTTAACTGTATCAGAAATCCCAGATGATTAAATTAAAATGTCATACAAACCTTTATTTTCCCTTTGGCTCATGACTACTAGAATATATGAAGTTGGTAAACTGTTTCCTTCCCTCAGCACTTTCTGATTACAAATTAATAGAAGAATTTGAAAGACAGTAATTATGTAACTGTTCTTGTACTTTTGTATCATCCTGAAACAGGAAGAACACATTCCCTTCCAAAATCATGCTCTGAGAAAATTCCTAGCTTGCAGAAACTACATATATGCATGCTAGTAATAACGGCAAAGAACTTTAATAATTCAGACAATCATTCACTTGATTATCATAGAATAGCCTGGGTTGGATGGGACCTTAAAGATCACCTACTTTTAAGAAAAGTGTTTATAAGAGCTGCCAGCTCTGGTCAGCTTCTTTGTCCCTAAAGACAGTTTCCCAGGGAATCTCATTCATCGGCTCCTTAAACAACTGAAAGTTTGTTCTTTCAAAGTTCAGGGTCCTGACTTACCTCCTTGCCAAGCTCACAATCCTCACAAACTCCACCAGAGAGTGGTTACTACAGCCCAGGCTGCCACCAATCTTAACGTCTCTCTAATGAGCTCATCTGCATTGGTAAGCACCATCTCCCTTCTCTTCTGGTTGGTTCATCTAATGCCTGGACCAGGAAAATGTCTCTACACACTCCAGGAGTCTCCTGGATTGCTTATAGCCAGCTGGATTGCTATTTAAAAATACAATTTCTTAACTCTTACAGTTTCACCATTACCTACAAAGAAATATATTTAATAAAATATCATATTTTAAGAGGCTGGAATATCAATGATTCTGTTTTGTAAGTAACAGAATTAATTAGGCTGTAATTACCTCACACAATGATTTATAGATTACTTGTTCAGCGTCACGTACGTAATACAAAACCTGCCGAGTTCCGTAGGGATCCCATTGGGACACAACTGGTTCTTGGTTGGTACTCTGACAGCACCACATCAAGCTGTGCACGCAGCCTCCCTGCCAGAGGTTACAGGCCACAGGGTGCACGCCTCCCCTCAGCCAAACCATTCATGACTGATATCCTCTAAGATCAAGAAATCAGATGGAATCATCTTAATTAGGCAAATTTGATAACAGCAATTAAAGGTAATATGCCCACGGTGTTATTCCAAGTCTGTTTCCAATCTAAAAACTGAAGCGTTACTCAGCAGAATAGTTACTGCGAACTGCTGTGTTTGTGGATTTGCCTTAATACAACCAGCTAATCTGAAGTGGGAATGTTTTTACTACCCTCCACAGGTAGCTTGATAAACTGTCTGCTCACTAGCACCCAGTCTGGCTACAGACTGCAAAAACAGTCATGGTATTGCTAATTTAAAACAATTTACTTTGCCTTTATCATCAAGTGTTGTGAAGGAAGAAACTGGATGAAATGTTATTCCAGATTGAACACTCTGTAATCTAGTGCTAGCCTGAAATTAGTCTACAGGCTTCTACTTTACACATAGCCTCTTCAGAAGCTAAGTGAATCTTAAAACAATTGAAAAAAAAAAGTATGAAATTGTTAGTCAAGACTCATTCCACTATCTCCCAAGGTTAGAACTATTAGAAACAACTGCCATCCACGCCATTATTCCGAGCTTCATGGCCATATTGGTTCCTGTTGCCTGACACTGACTCCAGGCATGGTACACCCACTGTGAAAATGGCCAGACACATGACAGTGAACAATCAGGCTTACGATGTAATCATAGGATAAAACTAGCCACATGGGATTCTGATTTGGGGTACAGGAAGGGAGAAAGAAGGTACAAAAGTAAAAATCTTTTTTTTGATGATGCATGTTTTAATACTTTGTCTTTCCACTTGGAATTAATGCTAAAGTATAAAATACTCTGCAGCAGAAAGACTGTGTACGGGAAAGATTATCACTAATTTTAAGATGTATAAACAGGAGCAGAGCAGAAAGGGATGACTCCTCATTCAGTTTTCCTGTTTATTTACTCTGAGCAATTAGAGCAGATTTTAATAATTTTCCATGTTAGCTGTTGATATCTTTGACAATGCAATGGGCAAGATGACATTTGGGCATGTTTGCAAAAGCAGAACTGGCACAAGAACTCCAGCAACTGGTGGTGATGTCTTCTTTTGCACTTACATATATCAGATTTTATATTCATGCATTCACTTTTAAGAGCACTAAGCAAATGAAACCCCACTTTGATAGCAGTTACCACAGAACAGCTTTTTTAGAATTTTTTTTTGTGACTCTGAACAGGTTTCATCAGCACAAATGCTGCACCCACAAAAAACTCCATTATAGCTAAATAATGGCCTTACAGTTTTTCTAACGATGTTTTCCTTGGCTGATCTAATTTTGAGGTATTTTCTCAGTCATACAAGAAACAAATGAATCGGGATCTGGAACATAGCTCTTTTTTTTTCTTCTTAGCTCTAATCATTTGAGGTTTTAAAGCTTATGAATTTCAGGTGTTTGTTGTTAAATATGCAGGAAGAATTAAAATAATTTTCTATTGGCAGTGTAAAAAAATAGTTAAAATAATGTGAAGTGTCTAATGTAACTTATTTCCAAAGTATGCATGAAAAAATAATTCAGGAAAATGTGCAAATATTAATTGTTGAAAACTAAGCTTATAGTCTTTCTTCATAGGGAACATTTTCCCAAGTGCACTTGGTATGTTCATTTGGTATCATTATTACTATTTCTGCTGCAAAGGATCTGGGAATTTCAGTCATTAGCCTGCTAAAGCAAGGATTTCTCATCTTTCCTCCTCCCCTCTGTTCTGCTGACTACTGCCCACAGCAGCTCCTAGTTTTGTAGCTAGATATGCACCACTTATGAGTGGTATGCATGACAGTTTGGGAATCCCATCCCAGAGAGTGCATGGGGAATACTCAGCAACAATTTCTTCAAATGTTGACCTCCAGAACCCTTTCATTTACTCATTACTAATAAATATAGATACATGTCAGTAACACTGTAAAGTACTTTTGCCTCATAATCATGATGTTTGTCTCACTGTACGTGAAGTGCTAGAAGCACACATAGCCACACAGCAACAGAAAAATCTGCGTGCAGATCAATTCACAGTCCACTTAAAGCACAAAGAAATAACAGTTTGGCCAGAATATTATTTGAAATCTTACAATGTCATGCTAAGATTTTGTCTAATTATACTTCAGGGGAAGAAGGGCAGACTTAGACAATACCCCAAACTATAGATACATTTTTATATTTATATATATACAGAGAGAGAGAGATACAATAACAATATATCCACAATAACCTACAACCTATTTGCTGCCAAAACGCGGAGATTTCCAGCCGCCGGCGCTGCGGGTCACCCGATGACACAGTACCCGTGCGAGGCAGGCAGAGCCTCCCGCCAGCCCCCCCCACCAACACGGCCGCACCCTCAGACCCGCACTTCGAAGCCAAGCCATCCAGTTCTGTTTGAGTCATTAATCACGCAGTTACTGCTTCCTACCGTGACTAATGCTCCCCTCCACGCAGCCCACTGTTAGAGTCATTCTGTGCGCTCCCAAAAACAGCCCAGGTACTTGTGAGCAAGACAGGAGATGGTCTCTAGGGCAAATCGCTACTCCTGCTGCTATTACAGTGATTACGTGACCAGGCCCTGAACCATTTTAAGGCTTTGTCTTTTTTCTACCACAGTATTCTCAAAGTTATATACATATATATAGATGTGATTTAAAATAGGAGGGACAAATGCACAGGGGCGGGATGCTCAGCCCGCCTCAGCAGCGCTCCGTGCTCCGGCCACCGCGACCCCGGCCCGCCGGGCTCCCCTGCAGCCGGGCAGCTCCTCAGCCCCCCTGACAGACGAGACACGCGGGGCTGATCCCGACCTTCCCCGACGGCACGGCAGCGGGCCCGTCCAGCCACGCTGTGGAGAGCAGCGACGCCGGAGCGGGCGGACCCGCGGCAGAGGGACACCGCCCTTTCCCAGCCTTTCCCAGCACCGCCGGCGCCCCCTGACCGCGGAAAACACTCCCCCTCTCCCGCTGCCGCCGGGGTAAGGCTGAGCTGGGCCGGGCCGGGCCTGTCCGCGCTCCCGAGGCCGCCCCACGCGAGGCCGAACCCACCTCGAGCGACCCGCCTGACGCGGCGCCCGCAGCCCCCGTGGGGAGGGGGAGGCCCGGGTCCGCCCCGGCGCTGCCCCCCGGGCTCCCGCCCCGCCCGGGCGGGGA